>PTEX01000166.1:1373989-1385601 GCA_003342815.1 Eudromia elegans | reverse complement strand
AAACAAAAAAACAAAAAAAACAAAAAACAAACCACAAACCTAAAATCTTTAGTGAACTAGAGACGAAATATTCAGTGCTAGGATCATTTGTGATTTTGCCGAGCTCCAGACAACACCTATGTAACTGAGTTGTTTTGTTTCAGGACAAGTTACATCAATCAGCAATTTCCTTGTTACACYAGAAACCCTTGGGACAACACACAACTTAAATACCATTATCTTCCATTCATAAAATTAATTCTTTCCAAGCATACCCTACAAGTTCATGTAATTTGGATGCATGAGAACATTTTGTATAATCTTCTAGGAAACCTCTGTTGTAAGCAGTAACATTTGCATCTTGAAGCTGTCCAGTGAGTAGCAAGGCAGGTATTTACACGCTGAGGGAAATAACGTTCAAAATACACCTTCTATTAGGACATAAATAACCATAGAGGTGAGAAATGCAGCCACAAAGAAAAGCAGTGTGGAGTGAGGCAATCCTCACAGTGGAACAATGTGCATAATTCTCCTACCCAAACATTCTTTAAAAAAAACCAAAAAAACACCAAACAATGGATTAATAGTTAATACTGGAGCCTTTCTTCAGGCTGCTCTCTGCCCTTGCCTGCTCTCTTTCCTTCAGTTCTTTGCCTTTGCACAATGGGGCTCCTATCTTTGACTAAGGAGGCCTGATTCCTCTTAACTGTCCTCCAGTATGATAGATAAAGGACTAAGTTTTCTCCAGGCTGCCACACATTGCAAATCTGAGAAGTTAGCTCCCCCGAGAGGAGCTCCTTTGCCCAGGGCTCTCCAACTCACCTGGTCATCATTCAAGGTCACTTACATCTCAAATGCCAGAAAATTGGATTGTGGAAACCTTTATTTAAATAATGGAGGATCCCCCTGCATATTATACAGCATTCAGTTTGCCAGTGCTATGGAAGAAACAGTCATGGCAATMCAAGTTAACAACATTATTATTAATCTGTTACCCATCTGTGTTTATCCCAAGGCATTGTTTTCAGAGTTTAACAAAACTACAGGGAATAAAACCACTTCACTTCTTTTCTTCTTTGTCTTTCCCTGTAATCCAACCAGAACATAGAAAAATAGTAGCATGGCAGATGTAGATTTGGATGCCTTTGGTTATTTGTTCGATTTTTAAGCCTATCTAGATATGTACATTTGTAATAAGCTGCTTTTTTTTACCGTGTGTCCCCAGTAAGGCAGATGAACTCCAGTACTCAGAAAGGATCCTATAGCATCATCTGTGCTATATGCTCCTCACAGCTGTGTAAGCAGCAGCCAGAATGGCTGTATATCCCAAAGCAGGTGCTGGAGGATGCATTCAAAATAATGACTCTGTCCTTTTTGCACCTGCTAGCAAAGAGATGCTCGTAACTCTGATATGCAAAGGATAGAGCTTTAGTCTGAAAGCGTGGTGAAAACAAGGACGGTTTAATCTCAAGCAGGTATAATAGACACTAGATCTTTACCATGAGTTAAAAAAAAAAAAAAAAAGAAAAGATCACAAGCTCTGGACTGCACGCAGACGTAAGAACTGAATTGAATGGCATGATGTGGATTAGTGACAGCATTTTGTGCAGCTGCTGCCCCAGTGCACTTGGCAGTACTAATGGGGGACTCTCCTAATACACCTACTTTGCTATTTAGACTCCAGCAGCTGAAGACATCAAGGTCCCATAATATACATCTTCCCTCATTCAAAGTACTGAGAAGCATTATATTGTTTTACAACWTTGTATATTTTTTGGGTTTTAGCAAAACCCCTTGCAATCTCTACAGAAAATAATCTTCTTGTTTTGACACTCAGTAACCTGCTCTCACCAACTCTGTCTTTGCTACAGTTTACAAAACAAGTACACAACATGACATCTGAGGCTTATAGACACTTGCAGTTATCAGATTTTCTGCATAGTGCAGAATGAATGCACATATGCACATATCAAAAAAACCCTCTCACTATTTAGAAAATCTTTAATAAAAATCATGCCTGTAAATTTTATACATTTAGCATCTCAAAAAATAGAGTATCTATCTTTTTAAACTCGTGCTGCAGTGMACATTTTTTGCTGAATCCTTGTCCTTTTGACCCTCTGCAAGATGATAGACTGGTGATGCTCATTACACCACCTGCCTCTCAGGGAAAATCTGTCACCCTGCGTGATTGCTTGGAAGCTTTATAAACATTGTTCTAGACCTGAGCCTCCATAAAGCTAGAAGGACTGGGAGACAAAGCTTGAGACTTCTTCACAGTTGATTACACAAGGCATTACATGGACACCCACTAAGGTTATTTACTCACAGCACTCACAGAAATAGCTTAGAGTTCATTCCCAACCCCAGGGCTTACCACTGGCATTAGAAACTGCTGCTAAAAACCGATACAGTCACAGTAAATTCTTACTAGTACCTCTAAAATTTATGGACCACTCACTTACCCAAGTGTATCAGAATTGCACTAACACAGGTAGGCAAAAAGTATCCTACACAATGTCTCTTTTGTGTCATTCCAGAGACACATTCCATGAAGGTTTTAGCTTCCGTACCTGAAATTTCCCTTCCCAAAATAATCCTGGGTAGCTGGTGATCTCACGTGCAACTGCTCTGGTATAAGGGCTGGGGGGACTCACAGAGAAGTTGCTGTTTTCTCAACTTTTCTGAAAGTCACCAAGAATCACGATATACTCCTACAGGGTGCTCCTATACTGCAGTGCAATGTGGGAGTGAGTGTCCAAGGTAGGAGCAAATGACAAAGCAACCTGTTAGCAATGGAGAAGACAAACACAGAGGTATTAAGAGTGCTACTTTTAACTAATTTTGGGTACCTAGCTTCAGGAACGTGTATAAAGTTACAGTCTAGTACAAACATTTTGTTTGTCAGTTTACATGAATATTCCAGATTTAGAAAGGAACCAATATCAGAATCAAGGATATAAAACAATTATCCTGGAAGAGTTAATTCGGTTTGAGGCATATCTGCTCTTCCCCAACCACGTGTTTAATTCAGAAGTTACCACAGTCCAGTATTTCATCYTCTTTAAAAAATGAAGGAGGGGTCCTACAGAAAACAAATTTCTTTCCGTGAACAACCTTAACCCATCTCAGAGCAGATCTATCCAATACACTATAAGGCACAGGAGTTGATAGAAGAGGAAAAGTGAACTTTGACTATTTCAAGTTTCATTGTACAGTAGAGGAATATGGCCTTGTCAGTAAAAGCTTCCTTTTCATTTTCTTAGAGCATGAACGATATTCATCCATTCCTTCTCTGATAACGATCATGTCACTTGTCCACTTTGGGCTTCCTGTTCTGACTGCTTTAGGTCTGCTTTCATAGGATCACAGAAATCACAGAATCAGAGAATGGGTTAGGTTGGAAAGGCCCTTTGAAGACCATTTAGTCCAAAGTTCCTGCACAAGCAGGGTTACCTTACACATACACAGGATCATGTCCAAGTGAGTTTTGGATATCTCYAGGGAAGGAAACTCCACAGTTGCTCTAGGCAAGCTGTTCCAGTGACCTGTTAATCTCACATTCAGGTTATTTTTCCTCAGATTCAGATGGACCTACCAGTCTTTCAGTTAGTGTTGCTGGCCACCACTGAAAATAGTCTGGCCACATCCTCTGACATCTTCCCTTCAGATATTTGTATATACTGATAAGATCCCAGCTCTCTTGGCCTTTCCTCATAYAAGAAATGTTCCAGTCCCCTAATGGTCTTCTCAGCCCTAAAATGGACTCACTTCAGTAGCTTCATATTTGTCTTGTCCTGGGGAGCCCAGCACTGCACACAGTACTTCCAGTACTCCTCTATTGACCTGCTAGCAACACTCTTCCTAATGCAGGCCAGGATCCTATTGGCCTTCTTGGCCACAACGGCACATGCTGGCTCATGGTTAACTTGGTGTCAACAGGATTCCCCATTTCTTCTCCACAGAACTGCTTTCCAATGGGTTGACTCCCAACCTATATTTGTGCATGGGGTTATTTCTCCTTGTTCCAGGGACAAAGGTGGGACTCATAGTTCCATAGTTTCCTGGCTCCTACTTCTTGCTCTTTTTGCAGACTTCTTCCAGGGCTTAGGCACATATCCTGTTTTTCATGACCTCTCAAAGATGATGGAAAGTAATCTTRTAGTGACATTGGCCAACTCCCTCAGCACTCATGTGCATCCTGTCAGGGCCCATGGATTTGTGGACGTCAAGTTTTCTTCAAGTACGTCTAATATGATCCTCATCAACCAAGGAGAGTCATCCTTTCTCCAGACTTTCTCCATGGTCTTTAGGGTCTAGGATTTCTGAGGACTGACCTTAGCAGTAAAGACTGAAGCAATGAAAAAAAGCAGTCAGCAACTGCCTTCTCTATATCCTTTGTCAGTCACCCATCCCATTAAGCGGCAGGTCTACATTTTTGCTAGTTGTCCTTTTGTTACTGATGTATTCGAAGAAGATCGTCCTGTTGTCCTTGACATCCCTCGACAGATTTAATTCTAAATTGGTYTTGGCATTACTTGTCACATCCCTGCATACTCCAACAATGTTTCTGTTTTCCTCCTGTGTGGTCTGTCCCTGCTTCCACAACCTGTGTACTTCCTTCTTCTATTCGAGCTTTGCCAGTAGCTCCTTGCTCATCTATGCAGGTCTCCTGCCCCCTTTGACTAACTTCTTATTGATAGGGGTCAATTGATCTTGAATATGGATACAGTGATGCATGAATATTACCCAGCTCTCTTGGACTCCCTTCCTGAACAGGAAAGAGTTTGCGCACCTGAAGTCCAGATTTTCCTTCAYAAAGAGTACTTTGGATCTTGTTATTTCTGGCTACTGCTTCATTTATTTCCCCATAGCATTCTTCTGTCCTTAGCATTCCTATCCAACCTTCACTTCCAACTTTTCTTCAAATTTCACTTCAGTTTTACCTCCATAAACCAGGATCCAACCCTCAGTTCTTTTGCCAACTCTCAGATCCTAGTCCTATGTTTTTCTTTCACCTCCTCAGTCTACAATACCTGTCCCTGCCTATCCTCTTCAAGTCCTACTTATGTCCTTCTAAATTTACATCAGGCAGGATCCTCCTAAAGGCAGTGGCCCTAAAGGCTGCTGGTTGACAAAGTAAGGGAGAGCGTGTCCTTGCCCTTATTTTCATTGACTGTTTCTGTTCTTGCCTGCTGCAACTGTATTGAAAATCCTGCTAAACCCTGAAAATGTCAAGAAAGGAACATACTCAGTATGCGCATCTCTGAGATACTGAACAACAGTTATACTGAGTAAGGGTTAACATGATTTCCTGGGGAATTTATATGACCAAATTTGCAGAAGACAAAAGGCAGCTGCATGACACAACAGTCTCTTCTGTCTTCTACCTCCTACTCAGATTCTTTATCTAACTCATGGTGATACCAGAGGTGCTCAAAGTATTATCTAACCCTTAGTTATATATTCACAAACAGGAGGATATTCAGGTATCCAGTGTTCTTAGGAAATGGTACTGTAACTGAGTGTGAATAGGGACCCAGTCTTAATGGGACTCAGTCTTCAATCTGTATATTTAAATGTAATGCTAAAATCTGAAACCCACAAACCATAATGTTTCAGGAAAGCARATGAAGAGATTATAATATTGACATTTTGTGTAATAATTCAACCTATTTTTGTTACAGTAAGATTTTCAATCCTGTCTGTGCATTTTTTATTGTTTATTGTTGTTTGACCTGCACATGGTAATTGTACCTTTCTGGTTTTCTTCTGAGCTACTTCACTACTTGCCCTTTATAGCGAATGGAGAGGAATAGGCAGTCTTTGGATTCATTTGATCTATCCTATATTTCTATGCTCAGATGAGAGAAAGTATGCCACCACCACCCCGCCCCCAGCTGTACAAAAGGAGCTGAGGATGCTTCTCTCCAGTGCATAGAAGGTCTTCATCCTCCRTCTTTTTAAAAAATTCTGTTCCTCATGTCTGTACACATTTTTCACTTGCTGTGTGACTGAGTCATTCATATGTGTGTGTTATTGTCAAAAATGGGTTCTGGCTTCTTCTTGGAATCACCCAAATGTCCTCAAAACTGACAAATAGCAACAATGGCTTGTGACTCCCCACGCAGGCAGTTTGTGTCTTCTCAGGACATTGTTCAGATCAACACAGAGGGGCAGAAAGGACTTCCACTGCTGCCAGGCTGAAAGACAATGTCATTGATGAGGGGAACAGTTCACCCTTCTTTCAGATGAAGTATTATTGGAAGAATAGGTTTTTGACCAGCTCTCCAAACCTTTTAATAGAGTGGAAATAGTCCCTAAGCACATGTACAATTTCTTGTACTTTTTGTTTTCCATACACACCTGCATATGCCAGGCACAATCTGACCTTAAGTACATATCTCTGTAAATATATCCTGGAAAAAGGTTCAATATTTGAGTTTGAAAATGAATTTGCAGGCCTGAAGCCATAAAGTTTCCACTTGTAACTATTCCTCTTTGAATCACCGCTTTAGCAGTACTTTTGTCTGCTTAAGAAGTTTTGAAACAAACATGCAGGCAGAAAGGGTGAAGTATTATTTGTCCCTTGGTGAATCCTCAAAGGAAATCAGACAAAGGAATAAAGTTCTGTAGCAGATGAAAAATTCCCCTACCTTTTATTTTCTCCCTGTTTGTATCTGGTTCTGTTGATACTTGAGACCTCTTATGCATTCAYAACAACATTTCTCAATTTAGTGAGCATGCCATGGCAATTGATTTAGACAATGCAATAGCTGTGACAGCAATCGGGAGGCACTCCAAATTTAAAAAGTAACAGGACACGCAAAATTGAAGCCTACTGACTGTTTTTGTGATAATTGAATTTCATTGAGTTTTAGCAGTGAGAAATGAGCAATAAAAGGGCTGTTTCCAGCTACAGTTCCAGGAAATGGCTAGGGAAGCATGCATCAGAAAAATATACATYGAACATTTACATTCAGCAATCATCTGAACTACTGATTCAGCCCAACAAGCTTCTTTCCTTCCTAGATGCAAAAATAATTTCAAAATAGAATAGGCAAGGCTTTGAGATAAAGAATTAAAGATAAAAAGCACTGAATAATTTTGTATAGCTCCAGGACTGCAAATTGTCTGTGTGGACAATTTAAATATGTTCCATCTTGAACTGTTGTCGCAAATGAGGATCTCGTCAGTTGCTGTTTTTCCCTGAACAGTTCCCGAGGAAAGTTGTTTTCCTCAGGTACTTAAAAACTTAATTTTTCACAACTGAAAATGTGCATTGGCTTTTTACGATGTTTGAACTGGCTGCTCCTTGAGTGATTGTGTTTCTGGGGGTCACCTTCAAGGTCTTGTTTTCAATAAGAACAGTCGTTCTCTCTATTCTTAAGGCAATTCCGTTTCACTCTGCAGACACTCACCACTAGTTTGAAAAGAATGGACTGCACACATTCAGAAATGACAAGAAAAGGAGTTGAATGGAACCTACTTTTTTCCACTGAGGATTCATAACACCTTGTCCAAATATTCTGCATTTCTACTTATGAAAGTGAGCCAGAATTAGATAGAATTAGATAGAATATCCATAGAATGGATATGAATAGATCTCTGTAACTCTTCCTTTGATTGCAAGGATTTCTTTGACTCCATACATTTACCAAAGTTACAGCATTAAATAATCCTTCACTTTCTATAGAGGTTCAGAAGTGAAGGTTTCTTGTTGGCTTCCACAAGAACTTCACAAGTTCAATAGCATACAAATAGTCAATTAATGAATATGTGATCCAGAGCCTCATTGAAACCCAAAGAAGATAGAATCTGCCTCATCAGGTTTCAAGTCCAGTGTGTAATAAGGATTTTTGTGACTGGTTGAACTGCAGAAGCTTTGCAGGTAAGTGTTGCCTCACAGCTCCATCTTTAAATGAGGATACACATAAGGCACTTAGGGAATAGCTGTAGGAAGTCAGTGGTTTATACTAACACTCAGTGAGCTGAAGGTCATAAGTTCCAGTAAGACTGTTGAGTTGGAATAAGTACAGTTGACTACAATCTGAAATATCTTAGAGAGTAGGGTATTCAACAGAATAATGCAAATAACTTTTTTTTTAATGTACCTTCCTACCACCTTAGAAATATGAAAGAAGATTTATATGTTCAGAATAAAACAAAATTTAGGTCAGCTACTTTTTAGTACTTTTAACAAATAATGGTTGCATAGAAATGCTTAAACTAAGGCTAACTGAGCCTCTTTTTCTGAATAATTGCTGACTAAGCTGGTTTAATGTCTTTCTTTTATGCATTCACAGACTGTACTATGTTACCTTGAAGAGAAGGAAAAATGATATGAATTTAAATATAATTCATKATAATAGATTTAGGGAAATACTTACTCAACTGGGTGTGCTACCTGTGCATAAATAAATATTTTTTTTTTTTATTCARGAGGATGAACTTGTTATRCATTGCACAGATAGAACTATATTCATAAAAAAAGACTTACACGGCCACTCTTCAATTTTCCCATGAAACTTTTACACAGGAGCCAGTGCAAAGCAGAGCAGCAGGATTCAAAAATAGAAATGCCTTCATTATTCATTCATGCACAGGGAATGAGGCAAAGTGTGGGTGCACATATGATTGGACATGAAAATCCAGTAAGAGCAGAGGGGAACAACAATGGCAGCACAGGGAACCATAAATCCAGTGTTGATTGGCATCTTCCATTAATTTGTATTCTGTGTGTGATCCAGCTGACGAGGCACTGGGAAATAATGTACATTAGTGAAGCAGTACTCAGAATCGCTCTGCCATCATGCAGACCTGGTGAACTGAGGAAGTGTGACAATTGCCAGCTTTTTACCAAATGCAGAATCTGACTTTGAGGGATCTTTTTCTCTCTGTCATAATGAAAAACAGAGATCCACACCAATATGTTTCTAGAAGAACAGGGAATGCAAATGTAAGTCTATTSGGAGAGAAAGAAAACATATCACATACTTTCCATGATATAAAAGYTGAAACCACATTTCTGTCATGGTAACTTTAGAGGACACACTTAAAGGGTAACAGAAATGCAAGATACTTGAAGRCACTGGATTGCTTCCAAATTTTGCTAAGAAAGCAATGTCTAGTGTGGTTTCTAGTCTCTTGAAAAAAGCCACACTTTTCACCTTCTCTTTTCAGGTATAAKTTAATGTGGAAAAATCAACAGACTATTAAAATATTTCAAACATATATTTTAATTCTTTATTGATCTAGATGTATTCTTATCTATTGGCAATGCATATATCTGGCAAGCAATGACAGGACTCTTAGAGGAGTCCTAATATTAGAATAAATACAAAACAGACTACTTTGTAAATTTTAAAGTGTAAACTCATGAGTACAAGCAAAAACCTGCAGGGCAGTCTTTTTTTATTTTGCTGAGTCTGTCCCCTCTTTTGGCTTGCTCAGAGCACAGGTGCTGAAGGGAAGCAGGCTCCTGTACTACAGATTTGCCAAGGTGCAAAGAGCCACGAAAAGCTGACGCACCCAGAGCTTTAATGGATAAAGCCTGCAGCCCAGTGCAGCTGTGTGCACTGTGCTTCAGTAGAATAAAACTTAGAACAACATGCATTTGCCAGCTGCACTTGTGCTTTTGTTTACTGAATCTACTTAGCTGCCTATAGAATCCAAAGGAACTTATTGTTATTATTACTATTACTTTTATCCTTGCAAAATGTATTTCACCACCATTTTTTTCGTTATCAGGGTCAAGCATTCAGTAGGGTGTGTGGATTGAGAAGCAGTGGTGCTGTACTGTGACATTTTGTTAGACATTGGACTATGTAGAATGAAACCAGTGTAATGCTGAGTAGAAGAGGAGTCAGAACTGGAAGTCTGCATGTTAATCCCAGCCTTGTCAGTGACTCACTTATGTGCTGGATCCTATTCTCAATCATATCACTAAATACTGTACATTAAAAACATATGTCACAGCTTAAAAACCATAAAGGCAGAATCTAGGCTGCAAATGAGCCAGAATCCTTTGCAAGTAACTCATCAGTGATATCAGGATCATAATACTTGCCTAACAAAGAAGATATGAAGATTCAGGAATAGATCTACATTATTTTGAAACTATAAAGTGCTATTATTTCAAAGATCAGACTAAGCAAAATAGCAGAGTAAGCAGCTTTAATTACATATTTTCCTTTGCCACATGAAGGTAAACACACATTTAGTGATATAATAAGCAGTTTTGATTTGCAGTGTGAAATACAGATGAAAAATAACCATTCGAAATTGCTGAAGWGTCAATAAAGTTAGAAATYACAGAATCACAGAATTACAGAATCTTTAGRGTTGGAAGGGACCTCTAGAGACCATCCAATCCAACCCCACTCTGCTCCAGCAGGGACCCCTAGAGCACGTGGCACARGGTGGCATCCAKGCGGGTTTGGAAGATCTCCAGAAAAGGAGACTCCACARCCTCTCTGGGCAGCCTGTTCCAGGGCTCTGTCACCCTCACAGGAAAGAARTTCCTCCTCATCCAGAKATGAAACCTTCTGTGCCTCAGCTTAAAACCACTGCCCCTTGAATCAGGTTGGATATTTGGCAACTTCACAGAGAAAAGGTGACAATTAATTTCCTCTTTATGTTTTCACATCATTTTCATATATTTCTTAGTTTTTTCGTTGTCTTGCTCAGTAAATGACCCTTCCATTGGTAGGTGCTGTAGTATTCTATTGCTAGTGGTTTGTTAATAATCTTAGATAAGTGAGAATTATAAGATTGTATCTTTCTGTATCTTTCTGTATCTTTCTGTATGTCATGAACTAACGTTCATGAAGTAGATTAGTTCCTGCACAGAAATATATTACTTGCATAAGGGAGTAGTTTAGCTAAATCTGACTAAGAGTTTTACTCCTCTATTTGAATAACAATCTAGCCTGCATAGCAAAATAGCTTCATTTCCTCCTAAGGTTCTAGCAAAAATAACAAGAGAGGCAAATAGAAAAGTAAATTCCTGAAATCTTATGAAATTTGTTACTTGCACTGGACCCCGGGTAGACTGAAAGTGAATAGAATCATATCAGAAGTCCATTGACGTAACAAAGACCAGGATACGACTCTTAATGAAAAAAAAAAAAAGCTCTCTCTCCATCATGTCCTTCAAAAGTCATCYGATAGCCACTTTATAATTTTTATAATTTATCTTTATAATTTAATTAAATCAATGTCATAAATTAGATTTGCACAACACTAAATCATGAGAAGTATCTAGTAGGAGGTTTTCAATGTGAGGATCTTACATTTCTCTATTGAGCCTTGAAATACATTCACACATGAGCAGGTACCCAGAGAACTAGAAGATTAATGTAGTACAGAAAGGACTAATGTCCTCCTRGTGTAATGAGCTTAAGGGTCTCATGTCTGTGTCACTCTATCTTGTCAATATCTTTAAAAGGAAGTCCTTAAATAAGTCCTGTGTTTCTGTAGCTGAATAAGAATTGGGGGCTAAACAGTGTTTTTAACAGTATAGATAACCAAAACCCTAGATCTCCTTTTCACACTGCCAGGTTAATCCCTCTCAGGCAGTGTCTAAAGTTAAATAAAAAATAGTACAGAAAAGAAAGAAGGAAAGAAGGAAA
>PTEX01000166.1:1330928-1373484 GCA_003342815.1 Eudromia elegans | reverse complement strand
AAGAAAGAAAGAAAGAAAGAAAGAAAGAAAGAAAGAAAGAAAGAAAGAAAGAAAGAAAGAAAGAAAGAAAGAAAGAAAGAAAGAAAGAAAGAAAGTCTGTTCATACATAATTTAACTATTGTATCTGACCAAAGTGGAAGAATTGAAAATATTTGTCCAAGGAAAGATGCAAACAGAAGCATAAGAGATACAAACAGAAGCATAAGGGCCTAGTGATGAATAAATGATGCTACTTAGGATACCAAACACAGTTTGATCAATGAGTCTGAGCAGCCCTGAATTTGCAATTAAACTATTATTATGAGTGCCTGTTTGTTTCAACAGAAGTAGTGCAGCCTCTGTGCAAAGGAGTTAGCCTTAGCATGACAACATGGGAGAGTGGACAGAAACCCTACATCATCTTTAGAATCAAAAWATATATATATCTAAAAGCTAACTTTCCTGAGTCTCAAGTCCTGTAGCAATTCACTAAGCAACAGGAAAATTGTTATCTGACTAAAGGTTAATCAAATTAAACACAAGGATTCAGCTATCAGGCGAATGATAATAGGCAGGGAAGCTATAATAACCTAGCATGAGAAAATGAAGCATATTGAATTGGCTGTTCCTAAGACCATAAGAGGATGATYAGGCCATTGTATTTCATGTGAAACCAAAATGACTCAAGGGTTCTCTCCTGGATGCCATCCAGGCATAAGCGTTTAATACTTGAATGGATAAAAGGTTTATTGTGGATTCAAGGGAAAGAGAATTTGGGGATTATGTAAAACTTATTGGATGTATAGGGCAAGGGCCAAAGGTGGGGAAAGGGAGGGATCAAGGTGGGGTTGATATGCACAAGTGCAGGAAAATAGAGGGAAAACAGGATACAAGGCTCTGAATGAGTAGAAACAGGAAGCTGACCCCTGCACTTGATTACTGTACTCTATCCATATACTCTTATTGTATCCTATTTATAGCCCTCTTCTATGTAAGTTTGCTCTCTATTCTGAACATAGGTGAACACCAGTGAACTTCAAGCTGGACTAACCAACAAGCAGGATAATAGATTTGTGGGCTGGCCTTCAAACCAGTATGAGAAGCTGCAAGACTGAGRGGTGTGTAGGTCAGGAAGACAGCAGTTGGAGAAGGATATACATGTAGGATGAGACCAAAATCTGCAAAAATCCAAAGCCTAGATAAGGGGCCTCAGGTCCACGTGTRGATATTGAACAGACTTCTAGTCTGCAGGATTATTCAAGAGATCCATAAATGAGTCATGATAGGGCAATAGCATACTTTAGCACTGATTAATTAGAGGAGGGAACAGGACAAGTGCCACAYGCCTGTGCAGGGRGTTGGACTAGAAGACCTCTAGAGGTCACTTCAAACCTTAAGCATTCTGYGATTCTATGAGCTGTGTCCATGTTTATGTAAGTTATGTTTCAGGTGTTCTCTCCATGTCGATTGTGTTTCTGAGTGTGTAATGTGTGCATWTGTTGTGTATTTTTACATATATGGAGAAAAAGTGTTCAGGCCAGCTGCTGGCTGAACCCTGGGAAAAGGAACACCAGTGTCCTGTCCCTGGAGTACTGAGCCAGAAGGATTTCTCAGCTTTAGAGTGCATCAACTGAGGCTACAAAAGGCTGAGAAGAAGGCACCAAAGTCCCCCTGAATTTTGCCTCCAGCAAAAATGTCTTATTTATCAGACAAATTATGCTCATCTTCCAACTGTTAGTCATTCAGGATAGGTAGATGCAGTTATCAATGTTCAATTTTATATTTATGAATGACAAGGATGGTAAATTATGAAAACAAAAAAACTYAGTTATATGAAACACAACACATCTCTGATGGATATATAACTTGGTCTTCCAAAGTTGCTAAATGTACCACTATGGATAAAGATAAACTGCTTCCTCTACCTCATGTCAGTAAAATTTACAAATTTGTCAGTTTTTCTTATCTTAATTATAAATCTACTATAGTAAATCTGTTATATGGAAGAGAAGACAATGCAGAACTATCCCTATGAACTGCATATATTAAAAAAACTTCAYAAAGTTATAGTAAGTCATAAATGATAAATTTATGCTATAGTAATGTGTCCATGATATACTGAAAGATGATATAAAATGAGTTGCCTACATAGTTATTATACTGTAATTACTATATTGGTTTATGTTTTAACATTGTAGGGAGAGAGAAAGTAATTACACTATTGAGAACAAGATACAGCTAAATAACAGACATGTGCCAATGTTGTCCTACAGTGGAAAAGACCAAAATCATTGAATCATAGAATTGTTAAGKTTGGAAGGGACCTTTAGAGACCATCTAGTCCAGTCCCACTGCACATGCATGGTCACTTAGAGCACATGGCACAGGGTGGCATCCAGGCGAGTTTGGAAGAGAAGGAGACTCCACAACCTCTCCGGGCAGCCTGTTCCAGGGCTCCGTCACCCTCACTGTTAAGAAATTYTTCCTCGAGTTCCTATGGAACTTTTGTTGCTTTAGTTTRTAGCTGTTTTCTTTAGTCCTATCAKTGATCACCATTGAAAAGAGGCCRGCCCCATCCTCCTCACTCCCTCCCTTGAGGTACTTATAGACACTCATTAGATCCCCTCTCAGCYTTTTTCTTCTTCAGGCTGAACAGGCCCAGYTCTCTCAGCCTTCCCTCATAGGGCAGATACTCCAGGCCCCTGATGATCCTTGTAGCTCTGTGCTGGACTCTCCCCAGGAGCTCCACATCCCTCTTGTACTGCAGAGCCCAGAACTGCACAMCATACTCCAGGTGTGGGCTGAGTAGAGGGGCAGAATCATCTCCCTCGACCTGCTGGAGACACTTTTCTTGATGTACCCCAGAATGTCATGGGCTTTCTTGGCCATGAGGGCACTGCTGCCTCATGGTCAACTTGTTGTCCACCAATGTTTTCTAAGTGTCTCCTTATCCTCAAGTGCTGGCAAAATATTGGAAGGACTAGCTTCTAGCTAACTAATGGGATACGTTATTAACATCATTGGAAAGATAAAAAATGAATGCTACACCCAAGATGAGATTTAAATCAAATTTAGGTGCCTGGTGCCAAACTGTTCGCCTGAAAATCTTTATGYGGCTCTATCCTCAATTTGGAGATCCTTAAATTAGGGACACTTCTGTTTTTAGATTTCCCTTAACATCCAAAAGTTCTACATATTCATATCGCCTCATCTTACTATATCTGAACAGCTATAAGTTATTTCAGGCATAAGCTCATCTGGGATCTAGAAACTGTATCATTTCATTTAAGGCCTCTGAGGAACTCCATCCAAGAAAAGAGCAGGTTTAACCCTGGCAGCTAATCTTTTCTTCAAAGCACAGCCCAAAGGGGATTCTTTTATATTAAACAATGACTAGGTAAAATGTATAAATTGTCCTTGGAGCAGGAAGTAGGGTAACCAGAATGTAGTTCAGATTTCTCTTCTATGGCCCTGGGACTCTGAGTCTGTAAGAGCTGCCAATACCCCAGCCAGGAAGCCTTGCTGCCTCTTGGTAGACCTTTCTCTGGAGCAGTGACAGTTGTGCATTTGAGATAGAGTTCAGCCTCTCCGAGCAGCCCAAATGCCAGGTTACTGGGCCTGATATGGGAACAGTGACTACCATACTGGTGCTCAGGGTATAGTAATCTAATAGTGTTACTCTTACCTATATCCTTTTTCTGTAACTAACCAGCTAATCAATGACAGCACTTAATTCTGCTGAGATCTTTTGCCATACCACAGCAGCAAAAGCAGACACAAGACTTCACAAGTTTGTTTGTAGTTGTTGTTTGTAGAGACATCTCAATTGCTCTAGCATTTAATGACTCATTAAAAAAAAAAAGACAAAAAAGAGCTAAATAAGTGGACAACCATATGATGATTTGGTGGATGACTCATGGTGCCATCACTATCTGAAGATTCCTGTACACTAAAATTAGATCACACAGTTCATGATCTACCCAGGGAGTAAAGATTAGAATCCACTCATTCAAACTTTTTAATCTATCTTGTTTGTGCGCATCATCAAAGTCTTTGTTAGAGAGCTGTTGTTTGCAGATGATTGCACTTGCAGAGCAGAAAGAGCAAGACCTGAAGATAATGACATCTAATTTCCCAGCCACTTCTGTAAACCTCAATTTAGCATTTCAGCAGAACAGATTTGTACTAGCCGAAGCAATATTCTCAGATTAACAGCACAAAAATAAGTGCTGTAGCTCTGTTTACTTTTTTGAAGTAAAAATGTTTTATGATGATGCTAAAATTTTGTGTCTGARGCATTGGTTCTGCTATTCTTCTTCCTTATTTTAATCTTTTGTAGACACAGCGCAATTTTTGACCTAAACACCACACTTTGCTTAGCATACAGACTTTCAATTCTCTTAAGTGATGTCTCCACATCACACAACATAAGCAGAGAAAATGCTGYGAAATTTCCATGAGACACTTTCAATCTCTCCTAAGTAGTAGATAATAAATTAAGATATTCGATAATGTTACGATGAAGTGTGCTGCTGGATGAAGATGCATACACTGATGAACATCAAGTGGACTCATCATAACTTTGGGCTAAGCTACTCTCATGTAGGTCCTTATGCAGCTTGAATCTGTTGAGTGAGTTATTAAAATATATGGTCATTTTCTGATATGCTGAAAATATAGATTGAAGTTATAGATAGAAGTTATAGATGTGTGTTATGAGGAATTAATACTTTGGCACCTCAGATTAARCAAATAACCTGTTTGAAAGATACTTCAGCATAAGGTTGTGTCATATTGATATGTTAGATTACAAACAGCTAACTGGTAATAGAACTGCGTTTACCCCCAGTGCTTAGATATAGTGGAATAAAATTCTCTGAAAACAATTATCATTGCAACAAACAAAAGCACCAGTTGAATTTAAACCGACAGTTTCAGTAATTTCCAATTCATAAACTGTTTCACTGACTCCKGTCTATCTACTTGATATTTACCGGGTTAGATAAATCACAAAGGCAAACATTTTCTGAAGTAGCTTGGGATTGKGTCTGTGCTAGCTGATGACCTACTGTACTTCCTCAAGATTATTTTGAATACCCATCTGTTAATGCAGTCAGGACTCCTAGAAATGAGACCTCTTATAGACTTCATAGTAGTGAACAGACTTCTAAATTATCAATATATAGATTACTACATTTTAAAATACTTTTAAATGGGCTCCTACAACCCCCCTGAAATTCATTTATATCTACAGAATATATTAGTAACATTAATTCATCACTATCTTATTTTTAATACACCTCAGAACTAAAACAAATTGTGGCAATACAAATGGAGAAAATAGCCTACCTTTTTGAAGTAGATTTCAGGAGTAAGTGTTTTTTCATTTACTAATGACCTTATTTTGTAAAAGAAGGGTCAACCTGAGAGGATTTACACATTCATTTTAAAATAAGTTGTTTAAAATGGTTCTTTTTTTTTTTCTCCTAGTATGGCACACACAAAAAAAGGTTAATTTCTCAGCTAACACTCATTTTCTGCCAGAGCATAATTCATACTTTTGTATGCCAACATTTGTACTGTAAATATATATATTACACTAGYCTATTAGGAACTCAGCAGAATCAAGCCAGCTGAGAATTAGGATCAACATGGTATTGCTGGTCAATTTGTTTTGGCAAAAAAATATTTGCTAAACATACAGTTGCATGATAATTTCATTTGTGTTTTTCATCCCTGTACATTCTTCATTTCTAGGCTAGAGTCTGAGGTGTTTTTCAATGACTCATTGTTACTTGGATTTATATCTTAATTCAAGGAATGAAAATAAACAGCAAGATAATAGAAACCTCATCTTCTTATGAAGAGTTAGCCAAGTGCAATCATTCAAGTATTTCTAACTAAATGTCAATCAAAACAGTATTTACTTAAAAAACAGTTATAATGCATAGTTTTGCTTAGAAAAGAGTTTAATGCTAGCTAATTACACACAGTTTTGATTGTATAAAACAATTGTGATCAAGATATGTTACAAAAAAAGCCATTTTAAAGTGTGACTTTTCTAAGTAAGCAGACTTTGGACATTGAAATTCTGTTTGAGATTTACTGAAAGATTGTTGGCAGATCTTCAGCTTTTTCTCATTGTTAGAATTTGTCAATCTGATAGTTAACTTTGTTGCTGCACAAGTGAATATGGTAATTAACMAAGAATGCAAACAGACCAACATTGTTTCTGCAAGATATTTTTGGACTTTTTCTGAAGAGATCAGAGTAATGTAATCTGTGATTACACATTCCCAATGACAGTAAAATAATTGATAAACATTCACAGATTACCTTACATTTCTGGAAGCTTGTGACTATTGCTGAAGAGCTATATTTTGTGTGAACAATACAGGTGGATCATCTCCAATGAAAACTCCAAGCAATTATAAAACRCTCAATTTTAATATCTGTAAATGCAGTGTATGGTGTGTAACATTCAGCTGTTTTTTTTTTCCTTAGATAACTTCATGTTCTTGTTTAGAGTCCTATGTCTTCATTAAGATTTAAAATATTGTGTGTATATTTTGTGATATTCAGATTTRTTTTAACTTCTTTTTTTCTTTTCAGTTTCACACCAAGAGCAGTGACATGACTGTGAGAAGTTAAACAACTCCAGAGTCACAGCTGCCACAGAGAGTCATTGCTCACTTTGGTGGTTGTACAGATACTTAATATGCTTCAGTAGGAGAACTCTTGGCTAGTCACTTTCCCAGAGCAAATATAACAATTGCTGTGGAAAAATACAAGTAAAGACACCTTGAATTTTTAAAAGATTCCATTTAGGTAAAACATGTTTCTAGTCTTCTTTTGCAGGAATCTTCTCCTGGTTTTGGGGTTTTTTTTTTGTTTGTTTGTTTGTTTGTTTGTTTTTTCCTATTCTGGCATGAGGGGGCTGGTAATATTAGAAGTTATTCTCTATTTATCAAATATGCTGATGTTGTTGTGTTTGTTGTGTTTTATTTTGAGCAATAGCATTCAGTGTTCTGAGACACACACCTCATTACAGATGTATTACTGGGACAAAGAACTCCATCTACACAGAAGAGATGCCAATTTACCCTTAAGGACAGATGCTATAGTTGTGCAGTTATGCTGCAGAGATCTCAATCTCATTTATTTATGAAAGCACTGAATTTACATCCACATCGTGCAGATTTTTGTGCGGCAAACCCACCTAAATAGTGCTTGATAATGGCTATATCAGTGTTAAATATTGTTGTCATATGCAGTGTTATACCAAAGCAATTCTAGTCAAACAGAGGACATAACTGTCTCTGACTATGACTTCTAGTTATTTTTTGAAATTACATCTGAGGACATCAGTGGGATTCACTCCCAAAGTGCCACTGAAATCATCTTAAAATTAAGTCCAAAACAGGTAAACTGAATTATCCTATGGAGATGATAAGAACATAGAGATGCTCTCTATTTATTATAGAGAGAAACTAGATAACTAGTTTGAGCAAGACATACAGATTTGTGTAGAATGTGATTCGTCTCAGCCAAACTTACATATTAAAAAGATAAGTATCTAAACTGCTCACCTTAAGATCACTTTTTAAATGATGCTTTAATCTAAAAAACTTTGCATTTCCTTTCTTAGAAAAATAGGATCCTTTAAAAACGCCAAAGGGAGCTAGTCTGACAATATATATGAAACTAAAAAATACACAAAAAAAATAAAAATACACAAAAAAATAAAAATCACACTTAAGTTACTGATAAATGTATTGCTTAACTAAAGCAGCAATTCAGAATTTGTTGTAACTCTCAATATAAGACCAAATCTCAATGGGTTATAGAATGAAAATAGGAAGAAGAAGAAAAAAAATCTGCAGAGATGGAAACTACTAGTTTGTTGTAAGATAAAGAAGGTATGTAGCTAGGCATGTTTTATCAGGAATTTGATGTCAAGGGTACAAAATTTTCCATTGTGGGAGACTAAAAGACACTTGCTGCAGAGCTGCAGAGAATCATATGGAGATGAAATGACAGCCTGCTAAAACAGGGCATGGTAAAGCCTTCCAGAAAAAAAGAAAAAAAAAAAAGAAAAAAAAGAAGAACAGAACTGGAAGGACTGGAAAAGATTATATTTCACAGCAGGAGTTTTCAGACATCAGTAGAAGATGAACTGCATGTACAAGAGTTGATAATATCTCTTCTAGTTCAGAAGAAATCTCYGGAGGAATAGTGGGCAACACTGATTTGCATGACTATAAAACCATAAAAATCAAACAGGACACATKCTATTCATATGAACATACAAACCAAAGTCTTACCAGAACCAATGGCAATAACACTGCTGCAAAAAAAACTTGTTTGGTAGAAGATAAATTATTGAGGCTCTAGACTTACTATGCTCAAAGGAAAACTCATCCCCACCAAAACAGAATATGAATTATTTTAGATATTGCATTTTACATCATTTCATCCCAAAATTCTGAGTCAATATTCCCATACAGAGAAGAAGCATGAAAAGATTTGTGTCTAYATATGGGCATTTGCACTGGAACTAGAAGTGAAAGTACACTGTTTGGGTTTAAAATGAGCAAACAGTCTCAGAAGAGGGTATGTGTAAAAGAATGCATGGCAGGGATAAAAGAAGCATCTCAGTGAAATAGGGAAACTCTCAATAGATTATGCTATGGAGCAAATAGAGCAAGGTTAACCCCTAAGCTATGACTCTAAGAAAGTATACCTTTAACTATAAGTTTAAGGTTAACCTTATAAGACCCCTACCTTAACTAGAAGGTTCTTCCAAGGCTATAAGAAGATATCGATAGCTTCATTGCTCCAGTATAGAGCAGGTGTGTGCACACCTGTAATAATTTGTATATGTTGCTCAATATACAGCTCAGTATAGGGAAAAAAAAGAGAAAGCTTTCTGCTTAGACTAAAAAGAACAGAATAAATTTGTAAACAAGAACCATACTGCTATATGTGAAAGGGCAAAAAAATCTATGAGGTAAATTGTATGCAAAATATTATCCTATCTYTGAGGGATCAGCAATGTACCTTGCTAATATACAGCACACATCTATGCACATGAGATGTACTCTGTTACCAATGTCAAAAACTGCCATTTGGTTTGTATTCATGGCATGGTTGGTAAGATTCAATTCACCTRACTTTAATGGTGAGATTCTCTCAAGAAAACCTTTGAGTATAGATGTACWCTTCGCAATGAGTTGAATAGTTCATTCAGCTTCATTTATTGAAATGTCTWGGGACTTGATTCAGCTGTCTTAACAGAGATAAAAGAAATCAGGGCAATCAGGGCAAKTAGATATTTCACAGGATTTATTGAAGAGTAATATGTGTCTAGGTGAACACCTAGAGGTGACACAGACTACTCAAATACTCATAAATGGGTAATCTTCTAGTATATAGACAAATGGATCCAAATCTCCATTGGTAATATAAACTTAACTCAAAATTAGATTTCTACTTGTAAACCCTTCTATTAACATGTCTTAATCTGGAGGTTAATTCCATTGTCTACAACTAGACTTCCATTGTAACTGAAGGCAACGTGGTCAACACAGTCAGTAGGGTCTGGAACTCGATTCAGTTACTGAAGCAGACATCTAGTGCTGAATGCCCCAGTGTGTCTGAAATGATTACAGCGAGCTGAAAGATGTACCACGGAGTAAGCAAAAGACCCACMTCTTTCTAGAAAAGGGACTGAAAGCCAAATACGATATTCTACAGTGCCTAAAATAACACAAGATGAAAATTTAGACTTGTGAATAGAATGGAAGCTTGTCTTTCAGATTTCTCAAGAAAGAGTTATCAAAATCCAGATCTGACTATCTATATGAGCCAGTCTGTTTTAAAAGTCTTGTYTTATTTCAAAGAATTGACAGTACTTTCCAGCACTGCTTTTGAGGATGAAACCCTGAAAAAAAATAGAGTTACTTTCTGATGCTGGAGGAAATATTTCTATCTTCTGTTAACAGTTTAGAGAGGATCTGTTAGTAGTAGGTRAGCTGTAATAAGAAGACACTACAGAAAAGCTATTGTAGGGCATGTGCGTGATTAGTTAGAAGGTGCAAATCTAAATTAAAAGTCAGGAACACTCTGAGATAATATGTGAGCAGAGACATTGATAAAATGTAATTCTAAACTGAGATGTAATCAAATAAATAAGTGTTGCCCCCAGAATAAAAAGAACCTTAATTCCCCTAGAATCAACACRTATGTACCTGTGTCTAATAAATGTACATTTTCATTGATTGTTTTTCAACATACYAAAATGGTCTTTCATTTAGAATATATTTTATTTTTCAGTCAAAATATTCTGAATGCATTATTTTTATTTGTCACTACTCCACTTCATTAGGAAATGTTCTTTTCAAGAGGTTCTAGCATAATCCAGACATTGGATTATACAGATCGTCCAAATTCAAGTCTATGCACATGTCTAGGGAATCTGCTAGGTATGAGTGACTGGAAACAGCAGTTAGTGCACTGGAGATCAGTAGCGCCATTCAGAAAGACCTCATCAAGCTGGAGGAACAGCCCCAAAAGCCTGTCATGGAATCTAGCAAGAGCAATGCAAAATCCTGCAGTTGGACACAACTCCCTGCTACAGAATCGATTGAAGAAAAATAGCTCTGCAGTCCTGATGAACATAGCAGAGTGACTGAACTTGAGGCAGCCTATGKCTCTGCGGTGATGGAGGTTAACCATATACTGGACTGCATTAGCAAGAGCAGAGCCAACAAGTCAAGTGATTGATCCCGCCTAGAAACAAGATTGCTGAACAGAGAGATAAGGTGGTTAGGATTAAGCCAAGATAAAGGCAGCAGTTGTATGGTTATTTTTAGTTGTGAGCACCTCAGTTCCACTTCAGTCTTGTATTTTTTAAAGCATTTAGTTATAAATGATATCTCGCATCACAGAACTGATATATATACACATCTTTTTTCCTTTTTTTTTTCCAGAAATATATTTGCACTTAAGAATATGTAGTGTGTTTGATAATGGTGTACCTATCACCACCTTTGGAAGGACTATAAAAAGAACAACTCATCTTTCATTCAAGTATTCCAAACTATCAGTCTCTTTGAAAACTAAGAGACTTTTGATTCAGCATCTCCATATGTGTCCAACTGGARGAACTGCCTCATGTGACACCATGACTTTCTGTCTGGTATTTCTTCAACCATTTGCTTTGCTTTTCTTCTGAGCACATCTCTTCTTTTACACAAAATGTATATTTTATCTGTGCATCCTCATTCATACAGCCTTCTTGCTTGGCAGTGCTGAGGTAAAGACAGGATTCAGATAAAGTAATAGCASGGCCTGAATTTGAATTTGAGGTGTCCTAGGTTTCATCTGTAGCTGATGGAGGTATTTCAAGTGAACGGATCAATATTAAGTTAGCTGGGCTGGATCTGAGCCAAATCTTCTGAGACTGGTGTTCATACTGTGTAATGTCCTATATATGTCTACAATGCTACTTGTACTCTACTCTGTTTGGGAATCAGTCAGATGCAAACAGTCTGACAAAGACTTTATGTGGCACCTGAGTAACCAGCTTTGTGTGACAGGTAGACACATGTCCATGTATGCACATGTTCCTCCCAGAGCAGCAACTGATTCCCAAGAGCTTTTGGAAGTACTCTGCAATGTGCACTTCCCACACATGCTCCGTCACGATGAAAGCCATGGCTGTACAACCCCCAAACAATTGKTGGTATTATTTCTTAATAACAAATTTTAATTAATTTAATTCTACCAGATACAAAAAGAAGAAGAGAAAAAAAAATGATTATATAAAGCAGTAATAAATGCAGGTCATTTTTTTCATAACAATGAGTATTATCCCTACACAGAAGTACTATGAAGATTGCTATTTACTTTTTCTATTCATATTGAAAATGAACCATTCAAACTTTATCTTTACATCTATTTTTTTTCTACTTGTGTGCCAAAGCATAATGTCAGAAAAGAGAGAAAAAAAAAAAAAAGAAGAGGCAGAGGCAAGGGTTGGAGTGTATTAATCTTTTGTGCTTATATAAGTGACCTATTTTCAAGGTTTGATAAATTCCCAGAATTGTCCTCAGATCTCTTCAAATTTAATATAGTTATTTTGTAGTTTATATGTAATTGTCTCATGTGAGACTGCCTSTGTTTACCCTGTAATCCATTTTCATTCTTGGAGCCTTGTCTTGATCTTCTAGCACTTTGGCAGTGTAACTTTTGCTCTCAATTATTAATCTGAGAAATGTTTTCCTTGTTGAGAGGATGGAATCCTACTAAGTATCATTCAGCGCACGGCTCCAGAGTGGACTGTTGTATGGGACATCATTTTTTTTTTCAAAATCATGCAGTTTTTCAGATAGACATACATCTAGTCTTTGTAAAATGTGAGTCATATACTAACCATAATTTCTTGTTACTCCACAGGATTTAATCAAACCGGCTGGACACAAAACAGAAGCAGCAACAATAAATCCGTAATTACTTGGACTCACTAGGCAAAATCAGTGGAGAGCAGAGCCCATAGACATGTGCTGTAGCTCATGTAAGCTTTTGTAGTTACAGTGTTTAGCATGACATGACAAACCTGGAAAAACTTTTTGGCATCTCCAACTTCAGGGATGCTTAAAAAAGCTCTGGACTATATCTGCTTTGCAGACAAGCAGATTCATTTCTTTTTCCCAGGGCTTTTTTCAGGACTTTGAGACTGAYGAGATAATTCAGAGGAATTTTCTGAGCTCACATCAAATTTACCTGCTTACTAATCCCAACTGTTTCAGAATTTATCTGAATGTCCCTTAAAAGAATCACTGCTTGCAYGAAATGCAGCAAAATACACATATTCCTATCCCCTGTTGAATTTCATAAACACCTCCACTACCTAATTAAGCTTCAACTTTCAGCATTAGGGAACAATAACAACATGTAGTAATCCATGAGGGAGACTATAGTAGGTCTATGACATAAAGATATTATTTCATAGGATCCCTCAACTCTGCTGTATGGATCTCTCTCACCAAGCGATCTCCTCCCTTACAAAAACATCTAAACATCTTTCTTGTAAACAGTCTGCATGGTTCTGTATCTAAAACATGGATTCTTTCTGCACGCATATATCTAAAACTATTTTTTTTCCTTTAGAAGATAATGCACTTAAGTGTGAGGTTTTATGTTCCTTACTTTTTTAAAATCAACAATTCTTCAGCGATTGTTTTAGATGCAGAAGTGAAAAGACTAGCACTCACAGAAAGCAATTTCTTAACTTCACATGTTTATAAAATTCTATCCCATCCAATTTATTCTTGACTTGTAGGTCTGCACAGACAGGAAATTCACTATCTATAYATAAATCTGATATTTTGTATGTATTTTGATCAGTTTGTTGTTATTGCCAATGCCAGATTACTCAATATTTATTTGAAATGTAAATAGATGAAGAAATGAAACTTTTAATATTTTATTTCTTTAGACAGTGTTCTGTAATATACAGAATTGAAAAAAAAAACTAAAACCAGATGGCAGAACATTTTTTTGCGTGTAATTATTATACTTTTCCCTTTTTTTGTAACTCATCTCCCARAGGAAAGTGACAAAGGGTGATTAGCTAATTCCACATAGAACAGCTATCTTATTGTTTGTTAATGAGGTTCAAACCGTATTTAAGAGAGAAGGAGTGTGAAGGAACAAATCTGCCTGTTTTCATATTTGCAACATGTTACTCACAGGCTGTCATAAAATCCGCATACTTTTATTGTTGGATTTTTCATCTGCATTTGCCCTCACTTCCCTCAGAAAAGGGAGAACCCCACAAAGCCTGATCAAATCACTCCTTGAAGAATGAGCCAAAACATTTGTGACTGGTACTCATGCCTCAACTAAAACCCTTGCGGATGAGTTTCTCCAGTTTTTTGTTTTATTCTGGTAGCCATACATCTAAGTCTAGCAGGAGATATTTTTGAAACACCACAGYGAACAGTATGCAAGCGACTCTGAGTTCAAACCATTTTTTCATCAGACCCTAGAAGCACTGCTTCCCATCTGCCTCAAYGCCTGCAGGAGATGGGCCCCTGAATTGAGATTCGGCTGGCTGAAGCTGAACCTGAACGARACAGAGACAACATTAAACCATGAGAGTCACAGTCTGAAGAACTCRTCAAAGCCACACCATCGTCCTCAAACAAAGGGGCCACTTTCCAATCAGCAGCAGAGTTCACAGCCTCAGGGTTAGCTGACATCCTCCCAAGTATGAAATCTGTCAGAAATAAATTCTTCCATCCATGATGAGCCAGCAGGCTGTTCCTATGAACATCCTCTCAGATGCTGACTTGGCAATGGCTTTGCACATATCCATGGCTTCCAGGCTCCAGCGATTCTGCCAACGATAGCCTTCAATGGGCAGCTAACCAAAATGTGTCACTCTGCTTGCTAAGCAAAATAAGACAATTTGGAGACATCATCCTACTGTAGTGAATACCACATTGGTTCATCACTGAATACTAAATCATACTCTATGTCCTAATCCTAATCTTCAAAGCCATGAACTGGCTATATCCAGGTTGCTTCAAGAAAAACAATTTCTCTCTATGATAAAGGTCTTCCTGGAGAGATCCACTCCTCTGAGGCAGTGCAGCTCTCAGCCAGGCAGGCAGTCATGTTGACAGAAGGAGTTTTGGAGCACTCATCCAGAGGAGGACTGAAACAACCATGATGCTCACCCATCTTCAATGCAAATTGCAAAATTTATCCTTGCATAACAAAATGAAATATTGCTAGTAAACAATATATATGCTCCTTGTATACACTCAGTTCCAGGAAAATGGGGATGTAGATACAAAATCACACTATTATGAATAATTTGAGGTGAAATTTCTTGGTAAAAGCTTATAAAGAAGCTAGTTGTGGGTCACTCTGACTGGCAACTTCTATGATAATTTTTAAGTTCTGTACCTTAATGATCTAATTCCGTGGTGGAAAATGCAGTGTAAAGAGATTAGATGATCTATGTAAAGATTTTCATCTCAGTGTGAAAAGCACTATGTCCCATTGCAATTGTTTTAATGATTCAGCTTCTCAACTAGCATGTTTTGTATTTCTTGAAGTAAACAACCACTTAGACAATCCTTGATTTGTTTTTCCCAAAGGTATGCCAGATTTCAGCCCACAGTCACTCAATAAAAGAACAGAGATGTATTTTCTGGATTCACTGCAATAAATAAACCTAAAATAGTTTATTTTCTTTGCTTTTCAGGGTATCATGATAGATTAGTAAATTAGTGAACCTGCCTGGAAATCCTGTAACATTTGTCCAACATGTACCTGCAGATCTAGACACATCAAGCAACCGTATTACTATAATTAGCACTGAATTGATGTGTCCTTATGGTCGTGCTAAGACTATGTGTCCAGCACCTTTTCTTTTTTTCTTCTCTTAGTAGCAAGTTAAGGTCATAAAATGAAACTAATAGAAAGTAGAGAACTAGCAGCCATATCTGGAAAACTGAGCCTAGTTCTAGGCCCTTCAGTACAAGAGAGACRTGGATTTACTGGAGCAAGTCCAGTCACAAAATTGGTGAAGGAAGCGGAGTAACTCTCATATTAGGAAGGCTGAGAGAGCTGAGAGTGTTCAGTCTGGAGAAGAATAGGCTGAGGGGGCATCTTGTGTATAAATAACTGCTGGAAGGGAGTAAAGAGGACAGGGCCAGGTTCTCATCAGTAGTACCCAGTAACAGGACGGGAGGTATTAGCATAAGCTTAAATGAGGGTCCAACCATCATACTGACTGGTGATACTCAATATCATAGATGAAACAAATATTGTGAAACACTGAGATAAATCTCCACTTGGTACAAATTGGCATAATTCCAGTCATTACCTCAACTGTAGCTATCAGGTAAGTATCATGGTTTGAACTTTAGCAGGAAAAAAAAATCATTTTTAAGAGAAAAAATTCATAAACCTGATTCCAGGTCCTCATTTTCCTCCAAAACAAATCTCTTTTCAAATTGTCACTGAGCCTGCTGACTATTTCTTAAAAACTTACATTGTATTCAAAGTTTTGGAATGGTCAGGACGCACAAAAAAGAAAGAAAGAAAAAAAGTTTCCTGAGATGACATACCTGAGAAAATCCTTAGTGCTGTGGACTTTGTATGTATTGACTTCAGTATTTAAGAGGTTTCATTGCTTCCTTACACAGGTAATAATATGAAGCCCTTTTCAATGTTAAGAGTTTTCAAGAGTATGAGGGAACTCAGGATCTGGGAAATGATATTTTTTTTTCTGTGAATACTACTATTGCCCAAAAATCATCCAGAGGATATTGCAAATCAGTAGGTGAAGACTAAACTTTAAATTAATAACATTTTTTTAAAAAATTGGTAATCACATGAAAATAATTTTCGAGTTCTAGAGAGGCATGTTTCTTTATAGTTTTTTCCGCTATTAAGCAAATTTTCTCCCCTTCAGCAAGCCTGCTTTAATTCTAAAGAACAAGCGTGCTCTACTCCATGAAAGCTATATATATTTTTTTAGATTACAAAGACAGATGGAAATTTCCCCACAGTTTATCAAAGAATTTTAGGAGGCAGTAGTTGTTGTCATTGTCCACAGCGCCTGCCAATTGCCCTGGCATGAAGCTACAATTATTGATGTATCACTGGGTTGCATAAAGGATGTCAAACATATGGACCATTACTGCAGCCAAAAGATATGAACTGCTTGCTGGCACTATCACATAAATACGCTATATTTTTCTGATAAATCAGAATGTCTTTGTTAGTATGAAAAAATATCAAATTGCAAACACATATCTAGTTTTGCCTTAGGGCATTCAATCCTGAATTGTAAAAGAGTTGTGAATGTCCATGGTTTTAGAGATGAAGATGAGTAATATTTGTCATCTCTCCTTCTATCTGTCCATCTATGAATTCATTTTTTAGAAGACTAGGTTTTCCTAATAGGGTACTTTAAACTGCTATCATTAGTTAGACACGAGTGTTCATGCACAAAAGGCAAGCCTATAAGCTTAGAGGCTTAGTTTTAATCACTGTTAATGAAGGGAATGACCTAGTGGGTGGAAAAATGAATATTAGAAAGATCATTTTAAACATACATACTTTCTCTAAAGAAAGCAAGCCGAATCTTATTAGTATGCATGTTAAATTCATTTCATTTCACACTTTGAAATGACATGAGAAAATTTCAAATTAACTTTTTCGAATGTAAAATCATTCCACAATATGTGCATGTGTGTTTTATAGTCTATAAATAACTGATATGAAAATGAAATGTTCTCTTTCCAGATAATGGGAACATGTAAGATTCACAATGTAAGGACCATATTGTCTATAAGTCTAAGTGAAAATAACAAGAGCAGCAATAATATTCCTATTAACTCTATAGTCAGTTTGTATTCAGTCACAAAGAGATTTCCAGAGTGCTGGAGGAAGTTCAGCATCCTCTGTAAAGGATAATCTACTGCATAGAAAAGTGTCAACCTCTGCCTTGAGGCTGAAATGCCATGGCACCATATATTAGAAATAGGGTATAAAGGCCTGGGATTCTCAGGTCTCAGTGTCTGATAACAAGACTCTAAATTTTAAGGTTTGTTAATTAACTACCTGAGGAAGCAAGGGATCACTGACTGGCCTATAAGCAAGGTAGATAGCAATGTATTCCCTAGGTTAATCACTGCCACACTACTCAGAGAAGAAATCCAAAATAATCCACTGAATGGTAGACCAGATTCCATCACCAACAAAAACTAAGTCTGAAGCACATCCATGACTGCACAGATCAACTATGGCAAGTCCCTGGACTGCAAAATCCAGTAACATCAGTTCTGTCAGTCCTAATGAAACTCATTTGAGAGACAAGAAAGAAAATGAAAAGTAAAGATGCTAATTTTCTCACTAGCTTGATTGAATGATTTCCCCTGTCTAAGAGATTTATTTTATGAAGGCGCAGCTGCTCTTCATTTCATTCACAAGCTACTAGTCATAGCTGACTTAGGGCCAAATTAAAAGGAAAATATAGGTAGGTTTAATAGAGGTCTATGACAATTTGGAAGCTCAGTGTAAGCATTTATAATGTGGCAGTGTTACCTCAGTGGTCCTGTACATATATTTATGTTTACAGCCATCCACAGATGCATTATAGGTCTTCTAATATCCCTAACATGTTGTGTACCCATTATACACTACTTTAGTAAAGTTAGTCATCTCATTTTACTTTGAAGTCAAAGTCTGGAAAGAGGCAACATCTGAGAGTGATTCATGTCTTGTGGCTCAGACATAAGCTGTTCCTCTATATACCTTTCTCTCCATTGACTGCAGAAACTTTGACGGTTGTGTTCAAGAAACACRTAGATGAGACACTTAARGAAAAGGTTTAGCAGACATGGTGGTGATGGCTTTACAGTCGTACTGAATAATCTTGAAGGTCTTTTCCAACCATAATGATTCTATGATCCTATGAAGTCCAAAGTTAGATGATAAGGCTCTTCAGTTTTGCATCACTTAAGTCATTGCAGCTGAATAGCAAAATGGTCTCAGGAGCACAAGTGAAGTTAAGTGGATAAATTTCACATACTGAGGTGAGGAAGAGAGAAAGAGGAAAAAGAATATGAGAAAAAGAAAGAAAAAGAGAGAGAAAAACAAAGAGAAAGAAAAAGTGAAAAAAGAGAGAGAGAGAAAGAGAAAGAGAAAGAAGGAGAAAGAGAAAGAGAAAGAGAAAGAGAAAGAGAAAGAGAAAGAGAAAGAGAAAGAGAAAGAGAAAGAGAAAGAAGGGAAAGAAGGGAGAGAAGAAAGAGAAGAAAGAACAAAAGACAAATACAGACAGAAAGATAGGAAGATAGGCAATGAAAGAAAAGGAGAGAGAGAGACAAGAGAAACATATCTGCAAGCTAAAAGTGTCTTCTTTTCCAATTACAAGACTCTTTTTTGGTTGTGGTGCTCCCCAGCTTACATGAACTCATCCTGTTCCACATCCAGTGCAATAAATTCACCTTTTATAAGACACATGTATTATGTCATTYCTTTTCATCATTCTAGCAATACTGAACAGCTCTGATATTGTCAGATTCAGTCATCTGAGTATACCAGGAGGAATCACCAACTGCCCTGGAGGCAGGAACAATATAGGCCTTTTAACTCCACAGTGTTTTGAAAGATATTTCTTTCAGTAGGGAGATTTTCATTTAGAATTAGGAATATCACTTCAAACTTTTTTTAAAATTATATGTATTCCAAACTGTATGAATCTCTACTGTATTTTCCTGAAAATGACCATTCCTTTTGTTTCTACCAAATAGAGATTGTTACAACTCAGTAGTAACATAAGATTTGAATGATGTGAAAGGAAGACTCTGGATATGCAACCATATCTATAGATTAAGACTGATCAGGTAGRAACGTCTGTGTACACAGAAATGTAAGATGGTTCTGTAGCTCTGATGTGCTGTATATGGATAGTTCAATGTTTGGTAATGGGAAAAGCTATGTCTCCATTAACTCAAACTGGATTATATACTTATATTAGCATACCATCTGTGGGATCACAGTAGATGAAAGTCTTTTTTTTTTTTTTTTCAGTAGGGAGGATCAGGATGTATGTATTAGCAAGGGAGGCAAAGAGAGCAATAACTATAAAGAGCCAAGTACTTAGGAATGTATGTATAAWCTTTGTTCATGTGAGAAGTCCCATTTAATTTGGTAGGAATTAAGCCCATGCTTCAGTGCTTTGCTGAATGAGGGCCACAGTGTCTGGAAAAAAAATGTGAAAAATACTTGCTCTATCAGTTGCACAGTTCTAGGCCTCTTGTCTTTACTTATTATTGTACTTTCTGATTTTTGTATCATTTAGCCCATGCTTAACAAATAGTAACAGAAAACATCTCATTCTGAATGGATCAAAACCCAGTATTTTCATATGGAAATGACTAGTATTTTCACATTTAAAAATATACCTAAAGTAGCTAAACTCAGTAGTTTAAAATAGTCTAGTTTGAAGAGAAAAGAGCAAAGTGTCCATGCTTTCTTCATAAACATAGCTTGTATTTAGGAAACTCTAAGTCTGTGGGACAGATTCTTTTTTCCCTAACCTGAGAATTATGTATTTATTTCCAAATTATAAACCTTGTACATTTAACCATTTCTCCCAGAAGTTATATGAATTTATCTTGATTTATGTGCAGTGCAATAAATTCACTTTTTATGAGATCCACATATTACATCATTTCACATCACAGTTACGGAGGCGTCTCACATTTCTGTGTATGCACACATTCCTATCTACCAGAAATATGGACTGCCAAGAGAAACTTATCTCACATAACTTGGACATTGACTAATATGCGASCAGTCTTTCCTTAGTCTATAAGGCAAACCTATACTCCCTGGTYAGATCATGATATCCAACTTTTTAAAAGCCTAAGGTGGGTGAAACCAATTTCATGAGTTACAGATTAATAGAGATACGAATATTGACACGAACAGTAAGACACAATAGGACTGGGAAAGCAAAGATAAAAATGTAAGATATCAGATTATTAATAGTGATTTTCCATATCGATGGTGATAATTCTATAGGACAATGACATGCCATAGAATAGTGAAGAGTGGATTCCACGTAATTTTGTTGCAAAATGTGTTCTTGTAACTATTAATCTAAATGAAAATGCCACTCACATTTTCCTTATTTTTCAAGGATTCAAAGACCCTAACTAGTTTCTGTATTGCTAATGCTTGGATTCAGAGGATAAATCATTCCAAAGGTCAAAAATAAATGCTTTTCATCATTTAGATCCCTGATCCTGCAGAGAGAGGTACTTACTGAAGTCGCTGAGGGTCTGTGTGGGTTTATGGCACATATATACCATTTACATTTTAGAACCARAGTGTTAACAGATTTCCTTTAATACTACACCTGATACTCACTGTTTTCTGATAGACAATCATTAGATATGCTTTCATTATCATCTSTTTTTGGCACAGTTACTAACGTGACAAAATATCCATTTTTTGTAAAACAGGATTTACAATGTAAGAGTTGACCTATACAATCAACTAGAGGCAAATGGAGCTATAAGACTATTTATCCAAATATCTTGGATTTTTTTTTCTATCTTAGAAGTCCACAAAGAGTAAATAAAATTTTAAATATAATTCCATATATTTTGACTTTATCTGCAGATGACAGTGTTGGGTTTATTTTTTTGCTAAATAAAGAGCCTCAAAAAATCTTTATTAATTGTATATGAAAAAGAGAACTTAGCCACCATAGTGAAGATGATAAGCCTCAAACAACATGTTTATAGRTTGAAATATTTTTAGAATATTTCCTTTATTTTCTCTTTTTAAAACACTCCATAACCAAACCTAGTGGGTTTTTTTGTTTGTTTCTTTGTTTTTTTAGTTTCAGATTCTACAKAAAAGAGATGCAGGTTTTTTAACAGGAAGAAAACTGAGACATGAAAAAATAAGTATCAATGTTCAGAGTAAATAAAAACTTTTACTTCCTTTTGCTCCTTTAGTCCATACTTTGMATTCTAAGGATCTGCACTTATTAACCCTCTGTGTACAGCTTGTCAATTGAAAAGGATTTTAATTTGATATACARGTATCCAAACTTGGGATACCTCATTTATTTGTTCTTCCAGTGAAAGATAGGCTAGAAATGTTTTTATAGGATGGGTTAATTAAGTGTTGTGTATATTTACTTTATACTCCACATTTTCTGTTACCATATATATCTATGCATCTATTCTATGCATATTTATTTTTATTTATTTTATTTTAGGAGAATTTAACAGGTACATTTGCATTGTCTTTGAAACTTTGTGACTTTCGTCAAGAAATCACTCTCGACCAAGCAGTTTAGCCTAGCTCACTGCCTCTACTATCCCTAAAATTCAAAGCCTGAAGCAAACTATTTTCTTCCCCATGAATAATTTTCCTTAGCAAGAAAATTGCTTRGCTGTAGACTGGGACCCAGGGGCAAAGCAACCTACATATGATGTGGATAGGATTTAATCCTGGAGCTAAAAAGGGAGTGAGCCATCTAAATGGTACATCCGCACTGAGTCTACCTCCTTTCTCTTCCTTTTGCACACTTGTGAGTATGAAATGGGCATCATCATGCAAGTCACTGAATAAATACAGTGAAACATGTTTTCTTGCCTTTGTTAGTGCRTTCCTCACAGTATGCCAGGTTCTGCTAGCTATTGCTGTAGCTCTTACTGTGAAGGATAAAAGTTATAAATGTTGATGTGCTAACTCAGGAAATTTAAAAGCAAAACAGGTCAGAATAAAATACACAGCAATTAAGAAGGAACAAGATATTTTGGATATCTCTGAAAACTGAGTGCATGTAACAATGAAAAGCTAATTTATAACCAGTTATAAACTCTTCAGGGAGATCAGGTTAGGCCATAGATGATTAACACAGGTGATTAACAGTATAATACATTTTAAGAGGTAGTAGTTTCCATTGAAAGAAAATTTTTGTGCAGAGAAAAGAGTAAGATCTATTAGTACATATGCCCTAAGTCACAAGAATAGTCCCAAATCACAAGAACAGTTAAAAATAGAGGATGAGCATGATACTGCTGTCAGCACAATGATATTGAATGCACAAGGTAAAGAATGTTATTTGATTTTTTTTTAATTTTGAATTTCTTTTTTTTTAATTTTAAAGTGCATTTACTCAACTATTTCTTCTCATAGAAATAAGAATGCTTATCAGGAATATTTTCCACAAATAATATTTCCTATTAGTTCCTGCTGAATTATTATATGTGCAATAAAAATTAGCTTAGTTTCATTGATAAATCAAAGGAGGGATTTTTTAGAAATGGTGAAGTAAAATTTATTTTTTTATGATCTCAAAAAAATCTCATACAGCCCTCCAATTTTACCTCAAACCTTATATTGCAGTTTTGTTACACTTTCAGCATTATTTTATTTAAACCTCTGTAATATTTCCCATTTTAAATTAGATTTGGGTATTTTTTTATTTGCTTAGTTTTGAAATAAGAKTTTCTACAATAGCTCCTAAGAAACAGTATAAAGGAGAGAGAAAAAGAGGTTTGGGTGGAGGGGGAAACAATATGGCTGAAAGGCAAAGGTGAGTTTTTTGTCTCAAAGAACCAGAGTTCTTTGGAGGTGTTAGTAGTGAAGCTGATAAGGGAGATTTGATTGATCTATTCTACTTGAATTTCAAGAAAACTGTAGCAAAAGTCTGTTTCCAGGTTTCTTAAAGAAGCCAAGCAAACAAAATGGTAGGTCTTTATATGGATAAAAACCTGGCTAAAAGATAGGAAAGAGAGAACAAGAATTAATACTCAATCCTTGCACTGRAGGTGTGGACATCTCTGGATAGCTTGAAAGGTCTATGCTGTGATCTGTGGGCTACTTAGCTTGGAAATTGTCTTGCAAAATAAGGTGACAAAGTTTGCTGGTGTTACTRCATTAACTGGAGTATTAAGGCTGAGGTATGAATTCTATGAAGAAATGACAATGAACCTTGTGAAACTGAGTGAGGGGTGGTAAAATGGCAAATAAAGTGAAAGCAAAGTGTCAGTAAATGGCAAGGGAGGCACCTGCCTGTTAAGAAAAAACTTGTCTTTACATGTAAAATATTGGGATCTGAGCTGTCATCACCAGTCCTGAGAGAGATCTTAGGAACCTAAATATCATTCTCGTAACCAATTTTKTTAAATATTTTTATCTATGACTTTAGCACAAAAAGTAGAAGAGTGCAAAAATCTGGAGATCACAGCAAAGACCGGTGATAGAGGGGATGACTGCAGCACCATCTATGAAGGGCTGATGACCCTAGTGACTAAAGTAATCCAAATGGGACTTAATAACTAATTTCTGCCATGATCTGGTCCTCAAAGGAAGAAAAACAGATCAGGGATAAATTTTGGCTACAAAATCAAATATGTGTCTATCAAGGGACAAAATCCTGAGATAGCRTTTCGAGCAGGATCGTGTGGGCAAAAAAGTCCAACTACTTTTTCTGTGGAACTTGATCAGCTAATAAACAATATCTATTCCTACTCAGTACTCTTATGAAGTAACTACCCAAAGGAATATGGCCAAGATTAATTTCCAAAGTCATCCTTCATTTCTCTTGTAAAAGTACGGACTAAAACCAAATGTGGCAAAAGACAGGGGAAACTTTCYCAGACACCTGGGAATATAAGGGAAATATAAAGTGGAGATAGAAGCTAGCTATATAAAGGCCAAACCAGTAATTCTGATTCTCTGCAAAGTCTCACAGAAGCAGAGGCATAACTTAGGGAGATCTGCGCAAAGGGATATATCGGTCCTCATGGTCCCATTAGAGAGAAGGCTGCAGATATTTACATTGCCCATTACAGCAGTGCCTCCAAGGTGCTCCTATAGAAGGGAGGCAGTATGGGGAGAGTTCCTCTACTTGAACTTCTGCTAGTCAGCTCCAGTCGATATATTATCTTGCCATACCAGAACACTTGTGTGCCAAGGTTGTGCAGTTTGAGTCTTATAGCAGTTTCTTAGCTCTGGGACAGCACTAAATCAATGCAGCTGTGTGCCTTCTGCTGGCTCGTGTGTAGCCAGCTCAGCCTTCAGAGAGTGAGCTCACATCTGCCTCTGCTCATCTGTAGAGCTAGACCCACTGTCTTTARCTTACCTTTCCCATATGTCAGGAAAAGGCTACTGTCTCCACTTGACGTCAGCAGAACGGAGGCCAAAACAGATAAAAAGTTCACATGAGCCCGGTGGCCTTCAGAATATTAAAAATAGGTTTCCAAAATCTCAGGACAATACTCCGAGCTCACAATCATGTTTTATTCCACCTCAGTGAAAGCTGTCCCCTCCATATTTCTGAACTTAAATTGAAAAATTTACATTTATTTTATAGAAACACATTTTCCCTGCTGCAATGCTTCTGTAGAGCCAGTACAGGCACCCTACGTTTCTTCAGGGTAATAGGAGAGATTTAGAAAAGAAATATCTTGAGCAAGTAGMTAAGATGAAATATTTTAAACTAGTATCAACTTTCTATCTGTCATGTGCAATCTTAGAGAGAAGCAGAGAATAAGAGGGAATCAGGGGACTGCTTTTTGGGGAAATTAAATTATTACCCCGATATCATTGAGAAGTGTGATTGTACAGGTTGTACACAAATTTTCTTCAGTTTCCATTCATTTCAGAATCATTCTGAGGAAGATAAATGTTGTTGGCATGACTGTCTCTTGTCTGAACTCATACAAAATGTATGCCAGAAAATAAACATCTTTTCAATAAAGGAACACACTGAGAAAACTGAAAGCAGAAGATGAGCTGCAATGGTGCTTGTATTGCAGCGTAGCCAGACATAAAATTTCCTTTAGCACAAAATGTCTTTTAGGCATGAGAGTTGAGACTAGTACAATATTTCCAACCTTTTCTTTACATGATACTGTTGTAGCTGATAGGATGCTCTAGAAAAGGGTGAACTTATTCTATTCGCTTCACGGAATAACTGCCCATGTGTTGGGGGAGGAGGGGAGGAAAAAAGGAAAGGAAGAGATACTTGGATGTTTGATCCTTTGGAAATAAGCAGAAATAAGCCTAAAGAATTTCTTATTAAGAAATAAAGACTTTTAGATCTAGAGTATATTGATAGCTTTCTTTGATCCATCTCAATCAAAACCACTCAAGTATAGTAGCTTAAAGGTTTTAGTGGMACTTCAGAGGAACTGAATATCACACTAAGTCACTTTCTTTAAACTTTCTAAATATAAGCAATTCAGAATATACTAGCTCCTCACTTTTAATATTTCAAAGCTGGTGTTTTTTTCACATTTCATATAAAACAAACATATATTTTTTCTCCTTTTTTAATGTAGCTTAATAGATGTTACTGGTCATGTTCAATATACACATTGTTACTTTTTATTCAAAGATTGAATCAAAACTCAGTTCAGACAATAGCAGTCTTTCACTTACTTGATTATATTTTGGACCAAAAGTGTTAACATGGACCAAAAGTGTTAACATTCAATTATGTTAATGAGGATCATAATCCTGATTATATCTTTTATTTTTGTACTGTTCATTTCCAAAAATTATATCATGAGTGTTTATCTTTTTTTTCCTCTCATACAAGTAGGTGTTTTAAAGCTTTAATTTTTAGATAAGTTTAAATTTTAACCAAAGCTAATATGCAAGATAATTATTAGAAATAATTAAAATTTACCTGTTGTATTTATTACATAATACAGACAGATAGAAAATATACCTCTTTTTTTTTTCAAAAATGTTCCTCTTTAAGTGTGAAATAAGCAATTTTGATAACAGAATTTCTTCTCTTTCCAAATTCAAGGCACTGAGAAGCAAACTGATGAGCTCATAGAAATAAAATATACCAAATAGGTTGCTATCCGGAGCAGCTCCAGGTTCTGTGCAAAGGCACTTTTTGACAGCTCTTAACTGCCCTTCCTTTGAGACAGATTTTTTCTCCAGTAGCACACTTGCAGACTTTCTGATGGGCATGCTGATGGATCCTTTAGGGTAGAGAAAAGCTAATATTTCCTTTAACAGATTTCAGAAAGCACTAGGAGAGGAAGGAGTGTAGCTGACCTGGACAGAAAAGAGAAGAAACACTTAAAAAATTGTAGGAGTGAAGAAGAAGGAGACAGTAGAAGATGAACTAGGCACAAGAAAACTGTTTTCACAGTTAGTGAACTTGTGGTGTGGGGTCTGTCCCATGGAATACATCCGGATGAAACCTGCAACCTCTGAGAGAGACATAGAAGAGAGAGCTTCTACCAAGGCCATTGAAAGCACTAAAGTGATTCTTTCCAAAGGCCAGAACTGAAGAGCTCTCTCGTAGCAGAAAACCACAGTGATTATGTACATATTCATTTCTGGAGACTGCATTCACTTTGCTGCTCACACAGACCAAGCACACTGAGCGTTGCTGTCAGTGTGCCTTTCCTCTCCGGAATGCGAATGCGCTTTYACCCTTCCTCCTTTTTGGAAACTCGCTGAACACTTTTGCTCATCCTAAGTATTTTCAGTGCCCRTCGAATCCTTCTCCCTGCAACAGAAACATCCACTGCCTTTTCAAGCCAAAAGATTTGTCTGCTTCCTYCTTTTCCATATATCTACTATACTTTCTCCCTTTTCTCCTCACTCTCCCCATTTCCGTAACTTTATGAGCTGGTGCCTTTTACTTCTTTCCTGTTTCCTTTTCTTCCCGCCTCAAGCACTCCCATTCTCCTCTTCCCTAGCGCTTTATATAACTTCATTATTTTCCCCTTAGTTCTCCTGTTCCACCTATCTCAGCGTTATTGTTATCCTCTGTTTTTCTCTGTGACATATATCTTTCATGATGCCAAGCTCATTTAGGATGATGGCAAAGATGTGATTGGAGGCTGTGTCATGCTGGAGGCTGTTTATGGGTGCCTACAACTCTTTCTATTTGTAGGCAACCACAAACAGAGAAATGTCATCACGTGTAAGTCTCAAAAAAGAAAGCAGAAGGTATTGCAAGAAGGGAATGAGGCTGTTGACAAAATAGGTGTCTCTACAGCTGCGTATCAAATTCCCCWGCACAGTCTCAGCTCCTCCATCCTCTAAGCCCCAATGGCAAGAACCTTTCTCAGGGCTCTCAAATCTCTCATACAGAGGTTACCACRCCCTGACTGACTCTTTTTATGTTTTCTAGCACTTAGGGTATTTTCAATGCTTTGTTCTTGTCATGAGTTTTTATAAGGTATTAGTCACTATAGCAACCTTAACTGCAATTTGACCAAGAATATAAATGAGAAATGTGTATATTACACAGTAATGGTTCTGTATTCATCAACTCCCAAGTGTTTCACAAGCACAGGAATGACACAGTGAAGTGAACAAACAAAATACTTGGATTTATTTAGGAAAAAAAAACAATCAAAAAAAGGACACTAATCACAAAATAATTTATTTCAGTCCTGCATTTGCAAAGAAAACTTCATAGAAAATGTGCATAGGTACCTTATTAAAAGTTATTACAGTTGTATGTCCGTTAGTGACTTTTATATAATAGTGACTCAAAGGAATATGAATTTAATATCATACAAGGTAAAATAGCCCAGTTCAGGTTCATATTTGCAATTATCYAAAAGAATGGATTAAAATTCAACAAAAGAGATAAAAAGAGGTTTTGTATTGTTTTGTACTGGAGGGGGAGGAGCTCCAAAATACTAACTTAGAAGGAAAAAATAATCCCCAAGATCTAGTGTATTTGATAAAATACAGAACATGCAGCTAGTACATAAACTTGAGTGAATTAATTCTTGGCAAACTCTAATTTATACTGTTGMGAATCAACACACATCCACAGAATTCACTGTTAGGATGGTTTAGTAAAACTGTGAGGTGAGAAAAGCAGCAGTTCAGGTTATCTATGTTGTATAAGTGTCACACAATCCAGCTGTGTCCAGGGCAGAAGCCTTCACCCACAGTTATAAAATCATGATCTAGTCCTGTCAGTGACACTGTCTCCAGCAGTACCTCTCCAGCAGCACACCCATCCTCTCACATCTGTCTGCCTGTGGAGGTGAAAGAGGCATGGTGAAGGGAACAAGATGAGCAGCAATAGGTGCTTCTGAGCCTCTCTGCACAATCTAGCTACTAAGAGGGACATCAAGATTTAATTATGTTAACACGTAATTTAAAGCATTGACTTGGAGCCCGCACAGAAAGAAATTCAATCAATTTTGATTTATTTTTGAAATATAAGCAAGAGTCCTAGTCAGACTAAGCAAAAATACCAGTCCAATTTAGCCGTTATAGTAACTAAATAAGGATTAATTCAGGTGTTACACGGTAGGTCAAACAGATGGTCAGAACAGCTTTCGGGGATCTTGTAATGCACGAACTGACAAAGTCTGCCTCAGAGCAGTGGAGCTTCAAGCCTGAACACTTTCTGTACTGAAGGGAGTTACACCCAACTGAATATTTTAACATGTTTTATGCATGCAGACCATYTTTCTAAGACCTCATTCTCACAGAGGAAACTGACTTCTGTTGCTCTTTCAACATGACTTAATCGTACCAAATAATTCCTTCATGGGGAACACTATTCCAGAAAGAAAGTGGAATGTTTTCCCTGGAATGTTTTCTTCATTTCTAAAGAGACATGGTTTTGGTATAAGTCTACCAGAACTATAATTCTGAAACAGGCAGCTATTTGAGTTCCCTGTGTTCTCCCAGTCTGATTTTCATCTTTTATGCTTTATCTTGCAGGATCCCTTAGCTCCATTCTTGCAAGTACTTCAGTGCTATTATGAAAGCATCTTCAATGGCACTCCAGGAAAAATAAGCAAGTGCTTAAGTGCTTTCAAGAATGGAGACCTGGTGAGCATCTCTTTTCAAGGGCAGTCAGATCCAGATATAAAAGAGCTGATTCTTTTTGAGTAAAAGAAATAAATGTTTTGTATCATACTAAATTTTATGGGAATAGGAAATAAATGACAGCAATACAATGAGGCATTCAGCTACAGAGCCACTGTCAGGGGATAGGAAAAACTCCTCTAATCTATGTATTTTTGGACAAGATAGGCAAATCATGTAAATGAGCATTGTTCCTTAAAATTCTGTGAATCCATGTGAAATTCTGTCAGCTAAAATTCTGGTCCTTCTGTTGATCACAGAAGCAAATCTGGAAGCAAAATTATATCAAAATGCATGCAGATTTTTCTAGAGTTAGACCACTGGGGAAATGAAACATTTAAAATCTGAGATGTTTTCTTGCTGTACCTTAGCTAAAGAGAAAGAGAAATAAATTCTCTAAAGACTAAACAGTCACAGCTTCATGACTTGAACTCCATTGTCCTACATCTTTACCAAATGATGCAGTAGCACCATGGCATCTTGATGATCGAAGCATTAAAGCATTTACTGCTTCTGATCTGCACATAGATCTTATAGGGATAGCAGTGAAGTCCACAGAAACTTTGGCCACATAATACTGCCAATAATTTAGGCATGCAGTTTGAATACTTACAAATATATATTTTAAAAGAGGTCAGAATTCTTTCACCACAAAAGAATTCTCCTGCATGATGCCTTTTGCAGTCACTGGTAAATATCTTCATGGTGGGTTGAAAGATGGCTGTGGAAAAAAAAGAACAAATTCAGTCTCAGATCCTCAAGGTGGATAAAACTCTGTTCTTGACTGCATATTTCATCACAGACATTTAAAACAACTACTGTGTTTATAGGATACAAATCATCTCCTGTACTCCAGGTGGGTTCTCTGCTTTTTCTATGCCAGAAAATGTCTACATCACCACATTCATATTGATTAGTAGGGCGGTGGTAAGAAGGTCAGTCTATTATACACTTTTAAGTCAGGATGCCGTTCTGAACAGAAGGACTGCAAAATAATATACTAAATGTAACTGCAATTTTCAAGGCACTAATCTGCCAGCATGAAACCCGCTTAGAATGTAAACAGTTGAAAGCTGTGGACCTCGTAAAAGCAGTATTTACATATCTTTACATATAAAGCAGACATCAAATGGAATCTGAGGTCCTTATAGTGACTTGTGGAAATCATACAAATACTATAATTGAATACCTCTTGAATAGATTGGGCTACCCTCCAGTCCTATTCTATCTGCTCCAGACCTCTGCCTCTAGACCTTCGTTGCAGAGTAAATGACACTGCATCATGATAAGTTCTACTGAAAACAAACAAAGAAAGAAAGAAAAATTCCAATAAATTATGCTTAGGATGGAAAAAGTTATTAAAGACAAGAAGATGTAAGTCACTTGAAGAGATAATATAGGTAGTCTTAATTTACTAATCACTAAAAGCACAACTGAATACTGAAAGTATTCCTGTGACTCAAAAACAACCCTTTTTTTTCTTCATATAAGAGAATTCAGGAAATGTGCAGGGAAAAGAAACATTTTTACAGAAGCAAACACTGATCAAATATAAATGGCTAATTTTATGCTGGTTTGTGTACTATTTCCTTTTTTCCTTTGGATTTAAACTATTCAGGAATAAATATAAGAAGTAAGGATCCACTTGAGTGCCTTGACTATCATGCCTTGACAGCCAAGCTTTTAGCAAAACATTGCTGAAGCCTTGTACAGAGCTTCATGATAWCAGAGTAAACATCAGGTCTGCTACAGAACTGAACAGCATCAAACAACTGTAGTTTCTCTCATGCTAGAAATAAACGTACTTAGACTTACACCTCTGCCCAATACAGCTGGTACCGTACAAGAAACCTCACGGTTCCCAGGCAGATGGATTCCTATGGGAAGTTACTATGTTTTCCAAGTCCGTGTGAAATCTCCAGAAAAGATATTTTATAAATGGATTTCACTGTAAATTGAAGAGAGTTGAACAAATATAAATGAGTAAATTTGATAGCTGTAGTTAGTGTTAACATAATTGTATAGATTTTTAGATGTTAATTGCTATTATAGAGAGAGATATTATCTAAATATAGATTATTTTACTAATTTTGGGTAACTTTAATTTCTAGGAACTCTAAGATGTCTGGAAAGCCTAAAGTAAGAAAGTAATGAATAAGGCTTGGAAAAACATCAGTAAGGTGCAATGCCTTAGAAGAATGTTAATCTATTTTTGAAGAAAAACATAACGTGTGGGATAGTCCACAGATGACCAATTTATGTGAAAAATATATGATCTAAAAATGACCAGATTGCCTGAGAATAGACATCCCTCTGCACGAACAAGGTGAATTTGAGAAAAGATACATGAAAGACAGTCTACAGAATTGATGTGTTAATGAAATGAAAGAAAATAGAAACCCTTTGTGGAAAAAGCAACTATTTTAAAATAGTAGTTGCAGGCTTTAAACACATGGAGAATCCTCAAAATTGACTGTAGCACAGGTGGAGATATCTCTTAAATTGGACATGCAAGACTGTAGCAAACCCCGCTGAGCAGAGCAGGCACCCTGTCTGCTCAGCATCAGGTTTGCAGAACTGATATGCTGCTATCCTGTATGCATGACTAATCCTGCATGTATCACCTTGCTAGCATCAAAGAGAATTGTATCTTAGTATCTGGCCCATGAGGTTGTGGGTTGTGTTTTATTGGTTTGGTTGCCTCCCTTGAGGCTTGCTCTGACTATTAAATCTGAATACAGCAGTTCACATGGTTTACCTCTGGTAATACTACATGCTGCTGTCGTTCCTGTTGGTGATAGTGATGAGGAAATAGCAACTGTCCTTTAAAGACTAGGTAAGGGACACTGTGGCTTTTTTAGGGGGGGAAATAGAGATGAGAGCGCGTGTGGCTGCACTGTCGCTGCCTCCATGTAGCCCTGCGCTGGGGAGATCTCAGCGTACAACAAGCACCTATAAAAAAAAGGATTACACTCTCAAAATAAACAGGATTCTCCTTAAAAAGCTGAGCCTTGTGATTAAATGTGCAACATATGGAAACCCCACCTACAGCCTGACTCTCACAGAGACGTATTCTAAGCAACAGCAAGAATATATTAGCAATTCCATGCCTCTTATATGTCTGAATATCTCTTCTTAACATTAATGAAGGCTCTGTGTGAGCTTCAAGGCATGAATAAAGCCCACAGTGAGCAGAGATCCACTGATATTTCTCTTTCTGTTTTAAGAACTTTATTCTTCAAAGGGGTGTCATTTTAATAGTCAGAAAAAAAGACAGACCGCTCCTTTTTTTTTTATGGGTTTATCCTTTACAATTCGACCACWTATTGCTACAGGAGAATATTTCAAAAGCCAAAATAGGCAGATAGATGCTGAACACCAACTGAATGCCGAAAGGAGTTGGGTTCCTAACTCCTTCATGTGCCTTTGGAAATCTCCTCCAGAAGCCTTAAGTACAACAAGTCAACCCAGTGCTGACTGTTTTATGCATTCTTGTCTTTATCACAAACCTTAACCAAATCACCCATGCCATTAAAGAACACAACATTTTCTTATTTTACAAAAAAACATGTTTTAAAGCCAACAGAATAAAAGTCCATGACTGACAGCCCTTTCGTGAGCATTAAAAAAAAAAAAAAAAAAAATGATGCCCAGAATTTCTCTCACTGACACTGAACACAGACGCCTGAACACAGACGCATCACAAGTGCTTCCCTTCTTCCCTTGCCAGCCAACACAGGCGGGTCAGGGATCCTACACCCTGCCTTTCTTCTTCTGTAGAAAATACAGCAGCCCAGCTAAGGTAAAGAAGCACACAAGACCATTGTCAAGYGACAACTGAGCAGAGTCAGGCATTTGCTTAACAGAAAGCCCCTATGTCATCCACTTAATATTAGGTATATACCTCCTACAGGCTACCTATACAGAAAATGCAGAAGAATTCTCTTAGGGAGTGATCCAGGTATTACTTGAGCTCTTGTCCTCTTTCTCAGCTAGATGCCTGAGATTAGGTTAAATGGGTCTTAATTTCTACATCTCTCCATTGACTATATAGTAAGCTCAGACCCTGAATTTATGTTCCACAAAAAGCATGAATCCCTCTTTATATACTATGAATTAGGAACATATAAACAGCATTGTTATCCATTTCTGTATAATGCAACACATAAGAACAGTCTCTGAAATGATTTCTTACATATGGTTCTATTCCAATAAATAACTTGTACGTTATGAACACACACAAATAAATAAATGATTGAGTACCAAGGTTCTGGAGAAACAGAACTGATGATTGTGCCAGCAATGTTTCATTAACGTCTTTACAGATGGACAGAATCTATTTCAAAAGCTCTAATAAATACCAAATTGGCTCTATTCAATTACCTTTTAATGACCTTTTTTGTATCTGTTTTAATGAAGTGACCCAGTTCAGTCTCATGGGCTCCAGAAGACCTATGATGTTTTGGTGCAATTCCAGGCACCAGTGTTTTCTGCAGTGATTCCAGTATGCTGCCATGAGAAAGTGGGAGGATATTTTGAAAATCAAATGCATTTTGATCTCCTTCATAGAATCTTCAAAGAACAGTTATGCTGGCTGAATGGGAAATATCCATGTGCCCATAAGGAAGTGTAGCACAGGAAATAACATTTCTGGAATTTCTGTTCGCTTCTTCTTCTTCTTCTTTTTTTTTCCTAATAAAAATCACTGAAAATTTAAAAAAAAAAAAGGGAAAAAAACCAGTTTGATCAATTACCTAGTCATTCCTTTAAAGGACATATAAAGACAGGAAGTTATTGAATGTTTAGAATAGATGCTTGAGAAAGTTCTTATTCTGCTTTTTCATTCACTCCACTGTATTATGGTCAAAACACAGAAATTTGGACAGTGCCAGGTAATCATGTCCTATATGTACTGCCAAGAAATGACCACAGCTAATATGATCAGAAATAGGCCCACATGAAAAAAAAAAAAAAAAAAAAAAAAGACAATGATGCTACATTTGCATCTGATTCTCTCAAACCTGCGCTCCCTACAAAGAAAGAAACGGAAACTAATGGGCAGGGGAAAGGTGAATCTGCAAAGCAGGTAATTTCTGCACTAAGTTCTTTTTTTAGTACATTCAGGCAGGCTGGGTTACTGATGTCTTCAATAAGAAAGTCTTCCCTTCTGACTCTTTTTCAGATAGAAAGGAATTAGGAGAAGTTGGGAAAGAAAAAGTAATGGCAACCTAGCAAGTACATGAACTTTAAAGGATTGGGGAGAAAGTATAGATTATAACTGCTTGGAACTCACTGTTCTAGAAATGCTGGCTAAAATTCTGTTCAAGAAGTGGAGACAGCCAAGAACACCAAAAAAATAATTTAGTGAAAACAACAGAGCTCCCTTAGTTTGATTAGTCTGATACATGAAGAGTAGAACATGATCCTGGGTTCTTTCATATTTTCCGAATGAAAAATTGATAGCTGGTTAAAGCAGGTGGGGAGACATGGAAGTCCATTATTAATGAAGATCATTAATGCCTTGCTTCAGAAGGGCATTTTGCCATCTTTACTTAAGCAGCAGTTGGGCTGTTGCTCAAAATCCCATCACTGCATGATATTAGCCAAGCCAATTGCTGCCCAGTGTCAGGCCACCCAATATTTGGGAAGATAATTGAGGTTATGCTGATAGGTCAACTCCAGCAACACTCATATTTCAAAGATTTAGTTGACCCTCATCTTGTTTGGTCAACATATGAGTAGAGAAATGAAACCATTTGTAATCACTGTCTAACCACTGTGTTTTAGTGATGGGCCTGTTGGATTTTCCTGTGTAAGGAAATTTGATTGACTTAACAGTGAGCCACTACAGGAAGAAAATGGCAAAACCCTCTTTTATAGTGCAAATTCCAAACACAGCTTATTTTTGTTCTATATTTATACATAGTCATTAGAAGAGATGGCATGAGAGGGTTGATGCAACATTGCTACTGATATTGATTAATTATATATTTCCTTTCACTCAAACAAGATTCCAGTCTTTTTGCTTGTAAGAGAACATGATTCAATGCTCACTGAGACCAAAGGAAATGCTTTGCCATTTTATTTCAGATTCCCATTATATGAAGGATCTACTGCATATATCTGGGTAACTGCAGACAGCATTCATGTGTGCTCTCTGCAGTAACTGTGATGTAGTTAGCCTTTGAATGGAAGTGGAATACACCAGCTTTCCTCTCATGGAGGGTTAGAATAGGTACATGGGGAAGAAACCCCTGTAGCATGTGTGCATATCCACACTGAAATTCATGATCTTGTAACATGAAATAGAAATGAGAACCAAATTACCACATTAATGAAATCGCACATAATGAAATATCATTTTGAGGTATCTAGGTCACATAATATCTAACTTTAAAGTAGTTTACTTAAATCAACAATTCTCTCAATACAGAGGTAGMTGGTTGCCAAAACTAGCAAGCACCTAAACAAGCAATCTCCCTCTGCAGACCTTCGAAGACCATTCATTATGTAGTATGTAAAGTATTTTTTATGTATTTTAGCTGATCAGCCTCATAGGATACCTAAAATCTAGGTAGCTACAAAATAGGTGATTAAGATATGTGGATGAAATTCATCAACTTTACAGAAATATTTTGAGGTATGGAGAAATACATTTCAGCAATGTCTGCTGAATTGTATATATTATGTATTTTTTTTATATATATAGCTTGTATATGTAGATACAAGTTATGTTATATATACATAYAGAGTTTCAGAAAATCACTTATATCCCAGAACGTTTTACGGGAATTACCACTGAGCCTACTTTCCACCCAACAAGTCCATCATCAGAGCACAGAAAACCACAGCAAAATCCTTCTAATAAAAACCTCACAATAGTCTTTGACTTCATTACAGTGTTTTCTTGTGACTGGGTAAAACTTACCCAAAATGTTTAGTTGGMATAAATCATAAATACTATTGCCTGGAGTAAAAGCAAAAGTGAATATATCTGTAGTGATTAAATCACTTTARTCAAGATCTCTTTAAGTCTAAATCTAATTTGTTGCTAGTGACTATTTTTAATAYTCTCCCCTTTATATACTCTCTTTTAATGTTCTGCTCTTTTTCCTATCATGACTGTTAACACTTCTTGAGAAATCCCTGCTATTAAATTTAAGTCAGAAAATTCRATGTCAAGATAGAAGAACTGATTCTATCTTTGGAGATGGTTTCATCTGGCATTCTGGCAGAATTTAAATACAACCAAGCAATCTCAAGGTATGATACAGGACATCTGACTAACTGTTCTTGTCAATATGTTTAAATTTTTATTACAATACATTTTCTTCTCTATAAATGAAGCTTCCGCCACCAAAATAATGGTCTAATCCCTAAATGAAAGCAATATTGAATAAGAAATAAAAATCTCAAGCATACTGGCTCGAAGGATTTTTATAGACAATTTTTAAGAACTGCTTCAAATTATCAATTTTTAGCATTTTTTTTCTCTTTTTTTTCCACCATTACCCAACTCTTTCCTTTTTTTTCTTGGTCATAGATTCATAAATTTTGTCTRTTTGGGTTCTTTGAATACATTAGTTACTTATGATTTCTCTCACAATTGCTCACACTATTTCTCTTATGGCCTTATATTTTTTATTCCTGTCCTCTTTTCTCTCTTCTGATAATTTACCCATCAATTTATTCATGGATTTGTCTTTTCCATGTTAAAGAAGGCATGATTTCTCCTTCACTATTTCACTTTCATTTCCCACCTATCTGTTTATCTCTCTTAAATATTCTTATTATAAGAATCTCAGGAACTCATTCCCACTAAATCTCTTTTCTCTGATTTGTTTTCAAACATTTTCAGACCTATATGAAATAATTATCTCTAAATATCTGAAGATTACATTCCTAAATTTCATAAGCATACCATTTTCACCCACTTTAACTTGACACACATATTCAGCAGTACTGTGTGCCCATGACTTCAACAACTTTCTATCTTATTACCAAGGTGATATATTTGTGAACATACATCCTCCCTTCGAATCGTTGTGTGGGCTTTCTGTCCTTGGTTTCCTTCTCTCTACACCTTGTTTCTGTATGATCTCATCAGCAAATACAAATTCAACTGCCATCTGTTTGCTAATGACTCACAGATACACCAGTCTACTCCAGACTAATCTCCTTATGTCCAAACTGAAATCTCAGCTTGCCTCTCTGATACCTCCTCATGGGTACCTAGCCATCAGCTCAAATTCATCACGACTAAAACAGACAGCTTATTGTTTCCATATACTAAACCGTTTCTCAGTCAATTAGCTCTAAACATAAGTCAAGTCTCTAACTTAAGTCCTTTCCATAAACAAAGATTGCTAGTTTCAATCAATGTGAGTTTTAAGACTAAGCAAAATTTATAGCCCACTAGAAAGAACTGCAGGAAAAGAAGTGAATTGAAGTATGACTCCAAGTACTCAGGTAATACAGTCAGCATGGCCTCAGACTTGAACCACTCTGCACAGTGCAGGACATTCTGCACTTTGGACACTCTCATACAAGGCTAACTTAAGTGAARTAACTAGGAGTCATTAATCAAACACAAAATAAATGCAGGTGTAGGGCCATCATGAAAGATGCAATCAAAGTCTTCTCGCAACTGAACGTCTTAGTGACAGTTTTGACAAATGCAGTCTTGCCCTTCCCACATTAAATCAGGTTGCTGCTGAAAAGATTGCTTTTTGAGACACTTTTTGCCTCCTTTCACCGGTTCTTCTATCTCTCTCCCAGCTGATAGGAGTTGCTACTTATCACTCTCTAAGTTTACTGACATTCTATCAGATTTTATTCACTACCAAGATACTGACTTGCTTGTTTGCTTAGACCATAATGCTAGGTAGTGTTACTCACTTGTTAACAGGCTGCTTCAAGCTTTATCACACAATATACCTCATGCTTTGCAGTACCTCCTCATGAAAACAAAACAAAACACAAAACAAAATAACCACTCTCCTTGAATAGCTTAAAGTACCATACTCCCTCTGATACACATTTCCCAATCCAAAATGGTTAATCCTCTGTGCAACCATACATAAGGAGAATGACTTTGATGGGTTTTTTTCCTATAGGCACCCTGAGGGTTACTACCCACAGATCTCACCTTCTCCTGAAAGTAGAAATGTCTTTCAGGAGTCTCGTCTTCCTGACATCAATTATTGATGTCATCTCAAAGACAAATGGGATCAGTGTAGGTGCTTAGAAGAGAAACAGCGTGCTAAAGCCTTTCCCTGAGGAGTGAAATAATACTTGAGGCTACTTGAAAGCAGAATACGTACTTCTACCTCTACAGTCTTGCCAACTGTTCACCCTAAACTGAGCACTCCGGAGGGAATATAGTATAGAATATTCGTTATTTGAGAGCTCCAGGGGTCCTCTCGAACAACTGTGTGGTAGTAACAACCTCTCTTGCTCTCTTAACTAGTATTTCCTTGAAGTGTCCCACCTGCCAACATGTAATACACTTTTGCCTTCTATTATATCCTGTTATCTCTTTTTTCCATTTCCAGATTAGAAGACTTTTGATATTTATCTTTATTGGCCTGTGCTGGAACAGTACACAAAACAAGGGCATCTAAGTGTTCAACACAAGTTCCTTGATGCCATAGTGATCATTATCATCAATCTTTTAAAAGAAATTTTTATTTTGGTCAGAATTCTAGCACCAAAAGAAAGCAGAATCAAGTCTAATTCTTAGGAACAAAATCTACAACCCTAGAAAGTCTGTGTGGTATGATTTTTTTTTTATTTATTCTTTATACTATAGGAAGTTGGGGGTTAGGAACATATGTACATACAAAAAATTCTCATTAGTCTGGCCTGGAAGATTCTATTATGACTGAAGAAATCACGAAATATTTCAAGTCTGAAAACTGAGCAACTGAAATGAGAATGTGTTACATGAGTGTATTCAGAACTCTCTTTATGCTAAGAGATAAAGAACACGTGCAACAGAAAACAACTTGATGAAACTGTTCATGAAAACAACTTCTGCATTCTGACTTCCTAACTCCAAATCTGTGTTCCACTGAAGACTTATTTTCTTACAGATTTTTCTTTCAATATGTCATTTTGAATTTTAAACTTTTAAGATTTTAAATTTGGGACTTAACAATAGCCTCCTATCCTGGCAGAGGGCTGCTGCCTTCCAGCCCAACTGGCATGTATTCATTCTGGTTATATCTTCCCTCAAGCATCCCTTTTTTGTGAGTATGTAGGACTTTTTCAGACATATTCTAAATCAATATGATTTGTCAGGGTGTGCAGATATTCCTATACCTTACAGAAAGATGCTTCTTTCTCTCAGAAAACAGTAACAGAGAAAGTGGGTTCAAAAAATTAGCATCTAACAAGCTGCAAAACAAATGGAAAAGGCACAATCTAAACTTTTAGGCCTTTTTTTAGTATGGCATAGGGAAGAGAAAGGACAAGTCTCAATAAAAAATAAATCCCTGTCAAGTTACCCTTAAATCACCCTGATTAGTACAAACATTCCTGACATATACACTCCCCCATACCCTCTATAGGGAATAGAGAGAAATATTGCCTCTTCTGAAACTCATAAATTTGGGGATTTTATGGTAGTACATAAAGTACTTAAAATACAAGAGAGATTACAGTCATTAGGTTAGATGATCTTCCGTAATTATCGTGTTTAGGTACCACAGTTGCATGCTGAGCTCAAATCAGGTTGGTGAAGATTCCAACAGCTCCTCCAAGATGATGTTTCCTGGATGCCAAGTTTTATTTTCATAGTAATCTTCTGCCCCTCTAGAAGTCTGGCAAAACTTTTCAGACATACAGATTTTCTAAGAGTCACTGCCGTATCTACTTGAGTCTATAGAGAACCTGCAATGGTAACTGAGGGGTCAAATGTGCCCCATTTATCTCAGTAAGTGACAGGTGATAACATACTGAAGATCCAAGGACGTTTTACTGGTTTACAGGAAGAAAAGAGAGAAGGCATCTATTACAGTGATGGTGATTACAGCGCACAGTTATTTGGCCTTATCTAGGGGCCATGAAGGGAAGAAGCTACCACGTCTTTAACTCATTTGAGGAGCAGACAAGTCCCAACAGCTCAGCAGAGCTCAGAAAAATCTCCAACGTACTGCAAGCCTCAAGAAAGAGCAGATCTACAAGAGGAGTCAAGACCAAGAAGGCCCCTATTGTGTTGTACTGGAGCTGCTGCAGCTTTACTGAGCAACTCCAGCACTGAGCAACTTCTGAAATTAAAAGAGTTTGCTTAAGGGACAGAGCAAAAAATAGCATGAAGATTGCCATTTTTAAGCAGACCCTGTTGGCCAAAAATGGAGATTATGGACTTTTAAACTCTTTTAACAAAGTAGACAATGAAACAAAACTAAAAATCAATGTGATCCAGTGGGCCAGAAATGAGGACATTGTTTTTACATCAAAAAGAGCTCTCTCTAGAAATCTAAGCCTCTGATTAACACAGGCTGGAAAGAGCTGGCAGAGCTTCACTTTAAGCTCAGCGATCATTTTTGTCTCTCTCAGTGACTGGTGAATTCCCTCTAGGGTCTGCTGACACAGAGTAGACGGACGGGTGTACGCAAGGAGCTGGAGCAATGCTGACCTGGGAATTCTGCACAGCATCTGGGCTACATGATGCCTGGTACTAACAAGTATTAGCATCATTTCACTTTCACGAATGCAAAAATGAGTCCCCGAGGCATTTTTAAAATATGGATGAATGCTAAGATTGCATGACTCCTCTGCAAGTGCTCGGCACTTCCAGCCCCCAGAGCAGTCAGTTTGAGAGTTAAAATGTGGGGGAAAGGAGTGGGGACGGGCAGAAAGGTAACGAAGATGAAGGGTGGYCGCGAGGAAATGCTTACCACGAGATGGCAGCAATGCCACGTCTTTCTCGGCACATTGCCTGGCCTTGGAATTTTTTGACTGAGAACCGCAACAACATTTCTACATAAATACAAGCTTATTACAAAATCAGCCTACCTCGTTCAGTGCCCATTCACCACCTTCTTGCAACTTACAATGAGAAAAGAGCTTTGCATATTTCACCAGGAAAGAAAACTCATCATAAATGAATAATTACAACCTTGAAACTACCTTTCTAGAGGTGTTCAGATTTCATTTTTCCTTCCTCCGAGCCTCTGTATTTTAATTACAGATAATGGAGTTAGGCCCCGTGTAGAGCATTGGTGGTGGCACCTTTACAATGCTTACTGGATCAAAAGTCAGATTTGGGGGCTTTACTGGACACCTCTATTTGCAGGCAGGCCTGGCCTAGAARCTGCTGTTGGGCAGTGGGCATCACCTGGCAGAGCCATGGGGCATGGGGGCCAGCACTAGGCCACCACGTCCTCTCCTTCGGGCTGCAGCACCAGATCCACTTGTTTCCAGAGCGCTGCTGGGGAAGCCCTTGAAGCACGCTGCCATGCTTTGCTAACGGCAGCAATTCCTCCTGGCAACAGGAGCCATGAGGAACGGTGACTTGAGGGCCAACGGGCTTTTCTCAAGGAGGCTTCAGCTCCTCCATTCCCCCTCAGGAAACTCAGTTTGTCGTGGTGAGCAGGTTGGAGGGCATCGGCAGGACACATCTGAGACCTGAGACTCTTCCTTTGCTCAGGGCAGGCACCAAAATGGATCAGAGTTGCACCTCTGCTAGGGATGCACTCAACACCTGCGTGAGGGAAGAGGGATGCAGGGAGGGCTGGGCACAGGGGCTGTGCAGGATCCCCCAAGCAGGGTGGCCCTGAGGAGGGTGTCCCCAGGGCAGAAGGGGACCCTCGATCCCCAGGAGGCYGCGGGGTGGCCCRGGGCGCAGCCGGGCGAGGCACCTGGTGCGGGTGCAGAGCGGGGCGCGAGCGTGGAGCGGGTGCGGAGCTTCCCCTCTCCCTGGGAAGGGATGGTTGAGTCCGGCGGCTCGGGCGGCTCGGGCGGCTGGCAGCAGCGGCGGCGGCGGCAGCAGCAGCATCCTGCGCGCTGCGCTCCCTGCGCCGCGATCCCTCCCTCTCGCCTCCTCCTCCTCCACCTCCTCCTCCTCTTCCTCACACCGCCCGGCTCGCTGCGCTGCCCGCGCGGCTCGGCCGGGGCTGCCCGCGGCGCCGGGCGT
>PTEX01000166.1:1170739-1322675 GCA_003342815.1 Eudromia elegans | reverse complement strand
ATCACACAGAATATGTGCATTAGGACAAGGGTGCTGGAACAAATCTAATAGTGGTAAAGAGTATTCAACCTTTTATTAATATTAAATATTATGCAAATAATGACAGAAACATCACACTGAGGATACATGGTCCCTGAAATTTCCTGACCKATCTGAAGTGACTCTCACTCCACTGGCTTTCTGCGGTTATGTAATTTATTTGCTTCTGAGGGGAGATTAACCTTTAATTGCTGTCTTTAGCAACATTTAGTAAACAGACTAAAGGAATGGAGATGATCTATGCAAACAGTAAGAAGGATTTCTTCAACTCATGTTGCCATGACAATTTAGGCTTTTTCTGTCAACTCTTGAGAAGCTCCATTTCTTTAAAGCAATGAATGAGYGAATTTTGGAAGCTAATTTTTTTTTTCAGCTTAGTATCATTTTACACAGTGAAGGGCCTGGCCCAAGTATCTTAACACCTACAAACAGGAAATACATAAAACATGGAACAGTAGCATGAAATTGCCTCTGTTCTCTTTTATTTTACACCAGCACACAAGCTGGCTTCATTTTCATCGTCAGGTGCTCTAGATTTCATTTATTAGCTACGTGATGATAATACATAATCATAATAAAAGAATAATAGGTAATAAAGGGTAGAGAGGCCAGCTTACAGTTGTTTTGTTCTCTGTGACAATCTTTTCTCTTGCAACTATTTTGAGGAAATTAGATTACAGAGGATTATAAAACAGAGAAAGACTAATCATTTTGTTTCTTTTACAGTTGCAATTATAAAATTAGTTCAATGATTGAGGAAGACAAATCAAAAGGCTATTGTCCATATATTTAAATTATTATTTCAGATACATCTCATACAGAATGTGCTATTACTAATCAATCATTCTTTTGATTTATTTAAAATAAAATTGATTGGTTTGAAAATACATAAAACCACYCAAAACTACTTTATTTTGATTCTTAATAAATAACTTATTTGCTTAAAGATGCATTTCTCAGGTTGCTCTTAGCAGCGAGAGAAACAAGGTAAAAGAAGATAAAGTGAACTGCTGTTTCCACCGTGAAAATAAGTTTCTCTATATAGAAGACAAGAAAAGCAACTCAATAATAGTTTTCTTTTTAAACTGTTCCTGGCAGAACATGATGGCTACTGAGTTGGTGTAGTTTGTTTACCACCTTGTAATGGATTTGAGATGAGTCATATCGCATTAAAAAGAAAATTGAGAAGTTGTTTTGTCAAAGTGAATTCAGTTTTCCTGTTTCTCATATATACACAAATGAGCAGCTTTCTTTACACAGAGACATCCTATTGATTGTTTTAGCGCTGATTCTTGTTGTATCCATAAATCTGTGTTCCCCTGGCTAGAAATTGTAAATCCTGATCTATAATTTCTATGTACCAGATTAGGTGGCAGTCTCTTTTCAGTTAGTGTTCTTCATCTGCTTTAAAGTATTACCTGTTTTATTTTGAATCTTGCTTGGACCACAGTAATTTYAAGCTCTAAAGGCACAGTTTTCTGCAAGCTGTTTTATCCTCTTGCTTTCAAAGCAGGTTGGCTGAGTAGGGAGTATAGGATGAAGCTTCAAGATTTTGTATTGTAGAGAAATCTTTATTTCTGTCTTATTTCCTTACTACCTTTATAACTTCACTTTACTGGTAATGCATCTCTGTGTGTCCACAAGCAGTGTTAAGGTGAAGTGGTACTTACTTAAATGAATATTTGATAAAGAAGCAGACTTATGGAAGGAATCACTTATGGTATCATGACATCAGGTCATATCCACTCACCATGAAAAACAACCCTCTTTTTCCAAAGTATMGAAAGGAAGAAAAAAACAGTTTATTGAATAAAACAGCATTTATGTGCAGAAATATAAGGCATCTTTCTGAGCTCATTTTACCTGTAAAACAAGTTTTAGTGCAAAGTTCAAGGAAGCTGGAAAGATGGCAGAAAGAACTGTTTATTGACAAAGATCTAGATTGGTAGATAATTTTTTTTTCTTTTTATTTTACCTTCAGTAGTGCCAAAAGTCTGCAGTTCTCACTGATTTGAGAGAAAACTGCAGATCTCAGCACTTCTGAATCTCAGGGAATTTGCACTGTACTTACTGTTACAATTGTGCATCACCATAATCTGAATGCCCTACAGTGCTGTAATAGGAATGGATATGCAACAATATGCAGCATTAACTATTSCTATTATCCAGGTAGTAACTGAATTGATCAAAGTTTCCAAATCTAAAATAAGGTATTTTTTATAGGATGGAGTGATTTTGAAAGAGAAGGGCTGGTTTGTTTTCCTTTGACAGTGTTTTACGTTAGTAATTCTGAGTGAAGGAAAAAAATCTGGATCTGATGTTCCCTGCAACAAAATCATTGTGATTACAAAACAAGCATTAAAGACAGCAGCAAATTAAAATTTGGAGTGAAGCCAACTCATAGACTATTGGCTATATTGGATAATAGAGGCTGTTGTCCTGGCCCAGAATTAAAAACAATCACTACCACCTCTATTATTTTCTCTGGGAGTGTTTATCATCTTTACAGTTACCCCACACTGACAAGTACTAATTGCATTTGGACTCTACTTGTGTTCCGAGGAGGCTGTTTGCTAGGGGTGAGGCAGGGCTTTGCAGCTCGGTTTCAAAACGAAGGTATTTCCCAGTTTTAGCACTTTAAGATAGATGCCAGACTACTTTTGAAATGACTGAGCATCTCTCTTTAGATCATATTTGCAGGAGGGATAGATTTGTGCAAACATTTTGAACGTGTTTTGTCACATAGCACTCGGGYATGTTTTGTAAAGCAGATTTTGTGTAACTCTCTTAACTGTGGTTCAGTTCTCAGATCTTCTCCTTGATGCTGCTTCTGTCTAGGTACTACCCAAAGGGAGTGCTGCGCATGAGGACCAGGTCCCCAGGATGGGGGGCAGGAAATCAAATAAAAAAGAAACTACTCAGGAAAGATAACAKAGTGCCCACCATGGAATAAATAGGCTGTTGTAGTGACAGGGGCTGGGTTAGGTGAGGGATGAGCATTCAACAGGACAGCATGGGCCTCTGATGGGAACCATTCTTATATTTTCTGACACACTCTTTGATAATACAACTGAGCAAGATAAGCTATTTGAAAAAAAAAAAAGTTACATATGAAAGATCATGACAGGATTTAATGAGGGTTTCAGTCAGGTTGTTTTATGTTTCTTTTTGTTTTACTCTTGTCATTTGCTCTCTTCCACTCAGATAATTTCTAGAATATTTTGCCTCTTATTATATTTATTCTTTACATGATACTCAGTTAAGCAGGGACGTTTATGCACAGTGCGTTATTTTAATTTCTTTTATAGTAACTCCCAGAGTATAAGACCCCATTATATGAAGTATCAAATAAATGGAGAGGAAAAATAAATGGAAAGGAAATGTAAGTCCAGGCATGTAAAATGTTATGTCCAACAAGAGAAGTATCAAAGAAAAAATGCATGTCTTCTTGGCCCTTGATCCACATCATTTAGTCTCCTTCTCTGGAGATCTTCMAAACCCGCGTGGACACCACCCTGTGCCACATGCTCTAGGAGACCCTGCGTGTGCAGGGGGGTTSGACTAGATGACCTCTAGAGGTCCCTTCCAACCCTATGATTCTACGATCAACTTCATGTTGCCCTGTATTTYGGGCTGTAGATTAGTTCATCTGCAGTAAGCGAGTTTGTTTCAGATCTCCATTGCTGGTTTTTGTGTTACTGAATAACACTGCACAGTCATCTCCCCTTTTCCCTTATTGGGGTCCAGTASGCCCTTGAATGCAAGCATACTGGCACGGTCTTCCTGAGCAGAACCAGTCTCGCTGTGCAAACTCAGAGTGCGTGTCGGCAAGTGCACTCAGTGGAAACCCTGATGCCGCCGGCGCGGGTCTGATGTGGTCTGATAAGTAAGACCTAGAGTCCTTGGGGGCATCGTAATTCAGTTGCTGATCTGATTGATACACAGGCTCTATACTGACATGCTGAAAATAATGACTTTTATCTGGTAGAACTGGCACCAGCAGATGTGCAACATTAAGTACTATTTTCCTTTCCTTTCTATTTAATGCTTCTTTAAAATTTTACTTATGCAAACCTTATCTTTCTTTCTGCATTCACTCTGTAATTTCCTCCACTGTTGAAAGGATGTTTATTATGTTGCAAAGTGGCCACTTAAGATTCCCATGGAAAAAAARCACAGTCTAATCTGTGATGACTTGTCCACTGTGAGTAACTGATACGGAGATTGCCCACAGGAGCTGGGCAGTTCTTAAGACCTGAAGAGCTAAGTAGTAGACATACTTTGTGCCTAGCTTTTGTGCAGTTCCCATGAATTTGATTAAGTTTTGGTCTTCAAACATTTAAAAATGCAAAAATTGTCACATCAAATCATACCAAAGTATCTTCTCTCTGACAYTGGCCATTAGCAAATGCAGAGAAAAGATTGCAGGAAAGAAGCTATATAGAGAGCCWTGTATTTTAGGAGCCTCTGGCCATTTTAGGGAAGCCTTAGCCGGAGGGTGCGTCTGTGTTCAATAACCGTCAAGAAATGTAGTCTTCATGGAGCTGCTCTTGAACCTGTTCATATTTTGGGCTAGTTACAGGCACTGTTCTCTAATGATCTATTTTATGAGTTAATTCCCGCTTCATGAAAAAGCCTTGCCTTTTTGCTGATTTTGAAGTTTCTACTAGCTCATTTCCCTGATCAGTTCCCAGCTTTTCAGAAATATTTCATCCTGCATAAAACTTTGCATTTGAACGATAGGAAGGGATGATACGAATCTGTAAATTGCATACATTTTTCCACATACATATAAAAATAATGTGGATATTTATATTAACTAAAATAATAATACTAATATATGATTCTCAAATGCATTTCTTATAATTTTTAATAATGATGCTATAGTCAATGCTGTTGGGGAACAGAAGAATAATAGTCTGTACTTCATTATAAACAGATCTTTGGCAGAATCACTGTCCTGTCACTTGGGTCTTATTCTCCTCAATGCTATCTTGACTGCTAGCTTTAAGTAGTGTGGACTGTACACTATGACCATCCTCATGGCAATATTATTAAAGATCTTAATGAGAATTATCTGTCTTGCTTGGTGAATATTTAATTATTAAGAAGGACATGTAACTAACCCAGAATAGTCTTGTGGGTTTTATTTGTCAGGAAGCATCTAAAAGCTAGGTGTTGTAATATCTAATTTCTTCTCATTTCAGGAAATAATTAAAAATGTTTAACATTAGGGCCTTAGCTATCATCATGTTTTGTCCTTCAGATAAAATCTATAAAGAAATCTAAGAGAGAGGTATGATGTTATCAGGAGTATTCTTCCATTTTTTTCTGTAGCTCATATTCTATTAAGATTGAGGCAAAAAGGGTTTTTTATTTTTGCACAAAGTGTGCAGCAGCACTTAATTAACCAGGCATCAGTCACATCTCTGCTGACATCAGTGTTATTGGAGAGATGAGAAAATTTAGGTCTAGTGTATGTATAGTGTTCTYACCTGGATTTGCATGTATTTGTTTTAAGGTTGGAATGAATATAGCATAAGTGCATGTTACATATGTCTGAGAGAGAGACACAGGTAACTGCAGTCATTTGAATCTATTGTGGAGGTAGTTCCATAGTTACCTTTCACTGCTCTTCAAATTCTGTCCATTCTTCTAGTCACGTTGAAAACAATCCTGCCGTTTATGCATGCTGCTGTGATAGCAGGCTGCTGCCACGCGGGAAGATGTGTCTGAAATACTTCACCGCAACGCACTGGAGTTGTGCAGCTCAGGTCCATGACCTTCAGCTTCAGCCAGGGGTTTCTGGAATACTGGAGTGATGCATGGGCAGGGTTTTGTATTGATTGCCGGCTGCATGATTGCATGGGTTTTCACCTCAAGGCATGGGGAGTCACAGTAATTGAGACCAGAGGTCACAAATGTGTAAATTTGTCACCAAGTCCATTTCCCTCAGGATGACACATTGTGTTTCAGCTCCCTGTGGGTAGAGGAATGTATTTGGAATGACTTTTGCTACCTATCCTACTGTACTAAGGGTCATAGTTATCCAGAAAGGCCCTTCTCATCTCCCTGCATGCAGCGTGAACAAAATGTTTTTAGTTTTACTACTGTCTCTTGACAAGCATAGCTTGTTCCATTTTACTATGTATGGTAAAATAACATCAAACAAGCGAGAAATGCCAGCTTAAAGCAGACACTTTTTTTGTGATTTTTGTTTTCCTCATCAAAACCAGTTTTGACAATACATTTTAAAACAGCTAGTGAGGAACCCAGAGAGAGTAAAAGGCTATTTACTGACAATTTTAAAGGCAGATCTGGCCAGGAAAGATTTTTACAGATAGAAAAGAACAAGGAAATCTTTCTTCAAAAAAGATTGAGGACAATCCAAGCAACTATAGATCAGTGAATTTAACAAGGGTTGTGGGGGAAATTAAACTACCATAAGGAAGTGTGAAAGAACAGCTTGAATATCAGTTTGATTAAGGATAACCAGCACAGGTTCAGGCAGGGGAGGTCATGCTTAACTAACCTGCTGGAGTTCTTTGAAGATATTACTGCCACTGTAGATAAGAGAAATTCAGTGGATGTAGTCTACTTGGGAGCCATTGACAAGGTACCACATCTGAGATTAATGGCTAAGAGAAATCATCGTGAAGGCAAAGAAACTGCTGGGTAGAAAACTAGCTTAAATGCAGGCCTCAAAGCAGCTGGGCACAAGGTATCCATAGAGTCAGTACTAGGACCTCTGTCCATGATTACAGGTAACGGAGGGTAAGTGATGGGATGAGATTTTGTTACTAGACTTATGGTTTATGCCAGAACTAAAAACATAGCAAGCTGCTTAGAGTAATGTGAATATATTCAAAAGGTGTTGTGGCATTTATATAACTTGCTTAGCAAAAAAAGAAGCAGAAATTGATTAGGAAAATATATAATAATTAATCTAAGAACATAAAAACAAATGAAGAAATATTTGCTAAATAAATCATTCATTCTGCATTACAGAGCATTCATTCTACATATTTGGGAAGTATTGAGGAAATAAATTGAAGCCACCAGCCCAGAGCAAAGCAGCATTTTAAAAGGTCAACAAGATGCAAAGATTTTTTAGAAGACAGAAAACATATGAAACAAAACAAAGAATATTGTTAGCATACATACGACAGTAGTAAAATAATCTGTAGGGCGTAGGGTACAATATTGCTTACAGTTCTTCAGAGAAAATAGTGTTTTTGAGGGAGGGTGAAGGGTGATTCACTGCAGGACAACACAAACAAACAGGGGCATAAGTTCCCAATACCTGAACTATGAAGAATGTTGAAGTACCTCAGGTTGTTTTATGGTAACCTAGGAGAAGATTTGACATTTTAAGGAAGGACCTAGGGATTTCAGTCAAAACTAAGGTCCTATTTTGTTAAGCATGCTGATGAAAAACAGTGTTTTCTGGGTCCAAGGCACTTACGCTAAAGCAACTTAACTCTGCAGACAAATAAATAAATAAAGGACACAGTAATTTATCCAAAGGAAGTCTGCTCCTGAACTGTGATCTAGGATTCATATGTTATGAGTCCCGTGGCAATATTTTATATAATAAGTTACATTATCCCTTTGATAAAGATAAGGATTTTACCTAAAATAAAAGATAGAAAACCTAGGTGATTATAATGGAAACTTAGAAACTCAGAAATAGAAAGTTCTTACACTGCCTTTATTCAAGCCTTAACATACTGATTCCACAGACCTCTTCTAATATCTAATAAGGATTAGATTAAATTTGAAAGGAATTTCTATATCACTTCCTAAATATGTGAATGAAAGAATAAAAAAAATAGGTATCAGTTTATAAGAGAGGAGAATTAAAACATTATATATAATTAAGTTAAAAAGACATTTGTTTTATAGGAGAAAAAATGAGATAAAATAAAATTTACTGCGATGACTTTTTGTTGGTTAAGAAGGGCTTTGTTTTTCCTGACTTTATTATTCTCTGAGGTCTGCTAGGAAAGAAAAATATTCTTAAAAGATCAGCATTTCTGTCTAGTTATGGAAAGTTTCTTTGCTGTATGACTTAGAGCTTTGAAGTTCATACATTCAATCTTTGCTTTGTACACACATTTAGTCATCTAGCTAAGGCTGTATCCAAAAATGGACTTTCCTGCTACACCGCTAAAACCCATGGTGCCTAACTTCTAAACATCTGATTCCCAAACATGGAATCTACAGGTCTGTGTGAGGCTTTATTTCTTGTTTGGGAAAATCTAAGCATCTTGGAAGAGCGCATTGAGTAGGATGTATAGATGACAGGCAAAAAAGCAGAGGGATGGTCTTATATACTACACACATATATACGCACACCTATGAAGAGCTTTTTCCTTCTTTCACTCTCTTCAGCTCAATACCTTTATAGTACAGGACTCACATTTTTCTGAGTGATTCAGAACCTACCTGTCTCATTACAGCCTTGTGCACAGCAGCAAAGAAAGAGACTACCCCTGTTAGCACTTTTTACCAGCTAAAATAGAGACAAATAATGTCAACATCTCCTTGTACTGATCGGTGGTTTTTAACACTTACATGCAGTCAATATGCCATACACCAAATTGCAGCAAAAACACGGTCTAAAATTGGTCGCTCCTTGCTCAGACGACTCATAGAGGCTTCTGCCTAATGGTGATGGCAGAACCCACACACTCTTAAACCTGGTTAGTAGTCCTTATATGGACTGTTTTCATGGAAAACATCCCTGATCCTCCAATCCAAACAACTTCTATCTAGAGTTAACTTTGCAGCTACAGCACGAGTGCTATGAATCTATGGAAAAATTGCTTTTCAAGATCATCTTAGTTTGCATCAGTTTCTAAACCTAGTCGTACTGTAGCATTTGTTTTCACTATTTACTGAGTTTCAGGGTGCTGGAGAAGATACAGTCTGAAGTCAAAGCATCCTGGGGTCATGGGTCAGGGGAACTGCCTGTGTCCATTCCCTCCCACACGAATTCCAATTACAGACCCAAACAGGGAAGGGAAAGAACGGCTGCCTCTAGAGCTTGTTCTACTCAGATGAAGACATTTGAAGATTAGTGTGGAGGGCTCAGGAGAGATTAATCGTATCCTGCTGATCTAACGGGTTTGCCTGGAAGGTCTGGGCTCTCAAGCACTTTATAAGGACACTTTTACACTCTATGCGTGGAAGCCATTGGGTAAAAAGTTGCATGACTCAAACTGCTTAGAGCTTACATGCTTCAAGGATGAGACAGAGGTAGATTTTCAGGATGGTAGTTTGGGAACTTCTGTTAAGTCCATCCTCACACATCTAAGTCTCTTCTGAACCAGAGGTTGAAAATCCTGAACCAGTCTTAGCTGGCCCTCCATTTGCATATGGTGAGCGCAGGGAAGGAAGGGACCTTCTAGTCCTTCAAGGACTAGGGAGGTTCCCACAAAGCTGCTCCAAGCTGAGGCACAGCCCATCTGTTGGCTCTGCTGCTTTCTCTTTGCTCTGTGAGATCCCATAGCAAGCCCTGGAGGAATTTCAAGGAAAATACATAGACTAATATACATTTATATATAAATAATAACACATTTAGTTGTGTCAGATATTTAGAATAATACTTTAGTTGTGTCAAACTGCTGGAATCTCTTTATTCTGAGACACAGCGATTGAGAGAAATCTCTGAGTGTGGTTGCTGTCAAAGCTGAAGGCCTGATTCTTGTTAGTCCTCCTTGGTTTTGATTCTACCATGGACAAAGCTTGGCTTTTGAAATGATACTTCTCAGATAGAAGGATGTGCATTTTAAATTTTCTGATTAGATAATGAGTAGGGCTTTTCCTGAATCAAAAAAGGAAATGGAGGTTAACATCTTGCAGAGCAGTTTTTATGGAACATTGACAGCAAAAGCTGTTTCTTGAAAAGAGGAAAATGAGTACATTTACTTGAYGTAGTGTTCCAGTTGACTAGAGGAGAGGCATATTCTTTTCTATTTATCATTTCTTTTTTTTTTTATGCATTTATTCTGTTAACACTAAAGTCAAACCACCCCATTTGTTTCCTTATTAATATTTTGAGAATTTCACCTGTGGCAGACCATTTTTTAATCATTTTTTTTTCTGCTTAAAACACACAGGTTTAGAGATCCRCCATAGCTATTTATATAAAAACAAACAGATGATTTTCATATTTACTGAAAAATCAATTAGATAGATTGCTTACACAAGATAATTAATAAATTAATAATAAAACATAGGTTACTTTATTGCAAGACAATAAAAACTTTAGTTCAGATTTAAAATTAAGAGATGTGTTGGTTATATGACAGCCTTGCTTGTTTTTCCCCATTTAAAATTCTAATGGAAATAAAACAATAGAAAATATTTTAAAATATTATTTTCTGTATTAATTGACTTTATCTAGAAAGGGGTTTTTTTTTTTTTTTTCTTTTGTACTTCTCTCAAAAACAAAGATATTGTCAGATCTTCATCTAGGATCCAAACATGAAAAAAGTGTTCAGTAATTCAGACTGTCAGAATTTCCGTCATTTTCAGAATATAACTTATCACGCACAAAGTTTTCCTGTGTGTTTTGAGTTAGCCTGATCCATATGTAAAGTATGATTTTTAAAAATGACTTAAATGATTTTCAAATTATTTAATCAGTTCAAATTATTGGAAATTATTCCAGCCAATTCACAGACATAGTATTCATTTCAGTGGGCAGATTTTTAGTTTATGAATAAAAAAGAAAGAAAGAAAGAAATGCTTGAAGGGGAACTCTTGTTTGCTTTCAGAAGAATACTATGTCCCTATCTATTTTCCTTAATTGTTTTTATTACCATAACAAGTCTTYGGTGACTATTGTTTGACGCACCACAGCAGGCACTAAACAATCAGAAAGTTCAAAAGACGAGATTACAGAAGGAGAAGTATCATCATAAAACTTGTTACTTTTTTATTATATACATTTAAAAGTTGACCTATTGGATAACAAAGCAAAAACCTTTTGAGCACTCTGTACAGAGAACGGCAAGACTCTCCTGTTGAACTCAGTGGGCTGATTTTTTTAAGATAGGATTTAATAGTTGTACCTTATGCATATACCTATACCATAATGCATCTGAGAGTCTTTAGAGATAAAAAATAATTTTCAAAGTGATTTGGACATTTGCAGTAAGTTCCATGAAAGGATTCAGGTGTTACAGTGACTAAAATTWAAAAAAAAAAAAAAGAAAAAAGAAAAACCTCCCTAGACATGAGACTCTCTGTGCATGTGTCCCTACAGATACCAGGTATCTACAGGTATTAGATACCTCCTAGCAGGACTGAAAGATGTAGACTGAAGGAGAAGTTTCTTAGTGTACAACAATTAGAGAATATTTTGGTCCTTAGAACTTCAAAGAATCACTCATAAAAGTGATTCATAGAAGCCTCTCTTGAATCTGGGTGCCTAAACATTTTCTTTACAGAAAACGGATCAAGATCACTTGGGAATTGTTTATGATACCACAAAAGTGAGGAAATGTGAATTTGGATACTTGTGTAAAAGGGCTAATGTCTTGATTGAAAACTGGTTCAAGACCAGCAATACCTGGTTAAGCTATGACATAATGGAGAGACTGCCTTTATTTTGTACATAGCCTGATCTGTTTAAATGCTCTGAAAGCATTCATTGTATGAGGTCTTTCAAATAGCATAGACGGAGAAAGGTTTTCTTTCTAGATTCCTGTTTATGAGGCTTTGAGCCTCAGCAAATTCAAATGCTTTTGAATTTGTTCAGAAGCAGACCTATTTGTCCCTGGCTTGCTCTTATGCTTGCTCTCATGTCCCTGGCTTGCTCTCAAACATGGCCTGGTGGCAGGGTTGCAGCTGAGTAATACTTGTTCTTCAAATGGGTGACCAAGTCCTAGATCTAGACTTCTGATCCTCTAGTAGATAGCATTTAAAATATTAAATTATTTTGATTTTCTTGTGTGCTAAATACTATTTCTTTTGTCACATTCATTATATGGTTTATTCTATTTTTATATACTGGTGTGCAACATCAACATAGGGAGTTACCAAATCAAAATACTGATTTCTTACCACCATTTTTATTGGTGTTAACACTGCAAACGAATGTGTGTGATAGAGAATAACCAGTCCTGTTGACTGCAGTGAGTGAATATCATAAATTAACAACAGCCTTCTAGGTATACATCAGGAAGAATTAAAAGTTTTGGTTTTCTGTGTTTGTTTGTTTGCTTGTTTTTGTCATAGTTTTGGGGACTCATAAATGTTCCAGTAAAGYGAATTGCTTGGCCTGTTTTTACATTTTTAGCAGAAACTTCTCATTTTCAATTTGAGTTTAATAGTATGTTTTTGCAATTGGATGTGAATAGTCATTGCATCCTGAGAAAAAGTCCATTAGCTAAGCTGACATAACTGAATACCTTTAGTTCAGCTCCAATATGAAATAAAATCATAAATCTTTAATAAAAATCAGCCTCACTGAAAAATCAGCCTGTTCACACTGGGTAATGATAACTTGGCTGATGTGAGGAGTTAAGCTACCATAGCTTAATTAGGTATTCACTTCTTAGGTTGCACAGCACTAGTGGCATCATACTTCTCTTGTGCTAAGCAACATCCATATATAGCAGCAGTGGTATTAATGCAAGCAACRCATCATTATGGAACATTCAATGGTTGAAATTGTGTATTTGATTTCTCTGCTGTGCACACAGGCTGCTTTCTGTCGGCACTGTGTGCCTGCCCTGGTGGCCATAGCTCCTGCCTCAGGGCAGGGGAATAAGGCCTGAGCTGAGCTGGAGGATGGCAACTTCTAAAGCACAAGTCATTGTGTTTTTAATAGGACCATGGAATGTGCTTACTACTAACCTTCTTAGTCTTGAAAGACTAATTCCAATTAAAAATGCTTTTACAAATTCAGACTTTATCTTTTTTTTTGTTGTTCACACTATGATTAGTGGCACCAGTTACTACACCACCTTTTATTGGAAAGACAATATCGTCACCACAGTGATTTGAGTTGTCTTGAGCATAGCCTTTCTATAAAGAAAAACATCTATGTTTTCTTTTCAATTTCCTCCCTTCAGTCAAAGAAACGAGGGCCTTGATGAGCATGACTCTGAACCGTGCTCTGAAGATCTGTACCTTCACTGCTAATTAGTATAATTGTAATTCTTGACCATACTAGCCTTGCCAAGAAGTGAATTACAGTCTTTTGAGTACATTAATATCTATAAGTTAGCCCTCCAGCTTGTGGAGCCAGTAGAAATTGTAGCACTAGTAACTCTCTGCACACTGCCATTAAGTGCACAGTACTGTCTGATTGTCCTGTGTGCATTGGTGCTTCTCTTGGATTAACCCTTTAATCATACTGACAAGTATATTTTGGCTGGGGAGAGAGGAGAGGATTTTGACAATGGTTTGAGTGGTACAATGATGCGGAAAATCTAAGACTGCCAAAGAGAAAAGTAGCATGAACTAGTGATATTCTTGGTTTATAGCTTCCCTTAAAAGAAACAAGAGACCATCACGTYGTCTTTGTCATTGTTCTCAATAAATTACCAGGTTGCTGTTGATTCTTCTGTGCACACAACATATGGAATAAATGTTTCCCTAACTGTTGTATTTGTGCTAGAGTTTATTCTAGGTGGACTCTTTGGAAGTAGCTCTTTAATTGAAGAATTGCTTCGTTGTGGTTTTATCTGGTAGTCTTTTTAGCAGTACTGATCATAAGGAATTCATTTGGTATTCATTGTAATAGCACTGATCATAAAGAATTCATTTGCTATTCATATGGATGTCACAGGTATTTCCATAGGACTTATGCTAACTATAATTTTAGGATCCTTTAATGGATACTCTCACTAAAATTAGTTTCAACAAAAATCTGCTACCACTTCCCAGTTGACTGACTTTCCTTTGGCCATTTAGAAATAGTACTCAAAATATCATGCAGAGAGTTGTACACCAAACCCTTTAACGGTAATAGGTTTAGCTTGCATGATGTTTGCCAATGACCAGATTTTGAATCCTTCATTTTAACAATTGATCATAGACCTCTGGAGAAGAGATCCATTTTCAGACATAGTCATCAGACTTTTCCTGAGACTCAGCAGTTACAAATATTTTTGGCATCRCTTGCAGTAATAGAGCAGGATACTTACATGCAAATGTGAGACTTAATTGTGCAAAGGAGAAAAAAAGTATCYTACATTTCTGACTAACACTGACACAGAAAGTACTAAAATTGTGTAGATTAAACACATTTCTGATCAGACTATTTAAAAAAAATACAACTGCATTAATAAGTCGTATTTCATTATCCTAACACAAAAGATACCAGGAATGAGACATTAATATGTGTAATAAAGCTTTCTGCATATGTATTWTGAACTGCAGTGCTTTTAATATTAAAAGTGAATCCATATGGGTTATTTGACATGTAAAATATTAACTTTTATAGTAAGAATGCAAATGAGAGTTTGAGCACTAATTATAGCTGCAGATCCCACACAGGAGTAAGGCTCTGTGTGACTAATGATCTCAGCAAAATGGAAGGATGGCCTGCTTTTCTCAAGAGGCAGTATATCTTAGCTTCTCCTAGTCTGCCTGTTACCCTTCAAATTCTCAGCATGTTTCAGTACAGTATCTAAYGCGTACCTTCCTTCCAGGAATGGGCTTCCAAAGAGAGGTCACCAACTCAGTGTTTTTATAGCTTATGTTATATAACTCTCTCAAGAAAGGCGGCAAGCTTACTTCATATTTGCCCAGAATCATGTAATTGTATGAGATATTTCAGAAAAGATCATTTTCACTGACAGTTTCCAGTATCTTATTGCTACTCCTTCCATTAATGGAGGAGTAGAAATAGTGTAAGGTTTTGGCATAGAATGGCACCACTGTCCTGCCTGGACTCATTCACAAGATTATTTCTTCCATGACTTTTCCCACAAAAGAGTAGGTTGCTCTTTCATTATTATTTGCTTTCTCCATGGAACCCTCATATGAGTATCTTTCCAGAAGAGATGCCTGTGAAGGCTYCTGTGTAAGTCTGCTATTATTATTCCTGAAATGGTCAGAGAGGTCACTGAAAAACAAAACAGAATAGTGATTTATTGTCATAGAGGTAGTATACTGTTTTTATGATAGGTATCTGTGAGAAATAACTGTTCTTACGTGAACTGCTTGCTGTTGTTTATCTGTATGCACAACTGCCAATTGCCAGACTACACTCATCCTTTAAGGTATTGGGTTTTACCTCCATTTTATCACCCTTAATTGGAAAAAAAAAAGTATATATATATAGCTTACCTAAGAAATATGCTGCTAGAAATATTTAAATTATTTAAATTTATTTAAATTATTTAAATTTTTCATTGGTATTTTAAACTATCATATGAACTATCATATATCATATATCATAACTTTTAATAACATACATATACAATTGAAACCACAAAATGATTAATATTGTGAATTGTTGCCAATCTACAGCAGGAAGGAAGTAGTTTTACTAAAATATAATAGCAAAGGAAGTTTGGATCCAAGATGCTCTGATCTAGTTATAAATCCTCTTTGCTTCAACACTGCTGGCCAAAGCCTCAGAMGTTAACCAATGCCTTATACAAACATCTTGTATAGCAGGAGAACAGGAGTTCATAAAAGGGCATAACTGTAGATATAAGTCAAATTTCAAAGAATGTTGAATTTTTAATGCTCTCATTTAATCAGATAGAAGTGAGGAGGTGTCATAGCTATGTTAGTCACTGCTTCTGTATTTCATAGGTGCCCCTTGAATGAAAGGATGGGACGAGAGAGAAGGAAGGTCAAAATACTGTCATCTTTATTTATTTCCTCTTGTAAACCAATAATTTTTGAAATATGAATATAATACCAAAGAAGCATCTTACTATACGTTATTGGAAGCACGCTTTTGTTGTGTAAAACAACTGGCATGAGGAGTTGTTTATGAGCAAATTACTAAATCACCTTCTAGGCTGTCTAAATAAATCACTGCAAGGCTCATTAGTGTAATTTTTTAGACTTCATCAAGGTGCGTCAACTACAGCTGCACAAATACACGTGGCAATTTCACTAGCAATAATTGCCTTGGCAGACAACTGAAGTAATACTGGGTGTGTACTATTTGGCTAGATAATTAGATTTTTTTGCTTCTGATATGATTTCACTAATTTGCCCCCCCCCCCTTTTTTTTTGCATCAAGCACCTAAAAATTTAGTGAGATTATTAACAATAAGAGAAACTGATTATTTCACTGGAACAAAATTCTGTGGTCCTCAAAAAATTAATTTCATTTATGTACTACCAAAGTAAGCAGACTTCCTTTTGCTGTATCATTGCTATTCCTCTGAGGTACAATAATCTTTCTGTACTCCACTGAAACAAATAGCTACACTTTTCTTCCTTTTTCTTTCACTGGCAATAAAGTTAGGAATGGAGGAATGAGGAATTCAGCCAGGCTTTTTGTTTCTTTCTTTTCCTCAAAACATTAGGCTTTTATATACTTCTAAATATATGAAAATCTGACAGAATCAAAGATGTCTCTCTAATATACAATCATGTAAAAAGGTGAAAAATAGTTTTTGAATGGACTTATAGTTTAAGTTCTGTGCAGCCTTTCTGTCCGGTAAAATGTGTCACCATTTACCAGCTGAAAGTTGAGGCGTGCCACAATGCCAAGTTTTTAAAAGGCCTCTGAATTCTCTGAACTTTGGGTTATCTCTGTTTTAAGCTGCATCCTATTAATTTCAGAGCATTATGCAGGATTTTGAAATTATTGAAAGACATTTAAATATGTCTCATTTAGATGTCAATTTGAAATCATGAATCATGAGTGGGTTTTTTTGAGAACATTCGGGGCCTTTACTTAGGTCTAAAGGTAGGTAAGATTTTTTTTTTTTTAAATCACATCACCAGTCTGCAAATTAATTAAAATATAAATATTACTAATTAAAATTTGATATTAGCTTGTGCCATACTGTTATTAGGTAAAAGGAAGTAGATTCATAACCCCTGTTTGACAATTAGTCAAACTGTTGGAGACCTTTTCATCTTCAGATTAAATTTGTTATTTAATATCAAATTTCAAGTCTAGCTCTATCAGTATTTTGTCAATATGAGGCTACTTGCTAAAAATTAGGATATGAAAAYTGATTTGGAATGTAGAAATCAAAATCTGTGTCTATGACCTCACGTGGGAAAGAATGTGCAAGATGAGCAAGCTTGTCATTTAAATATGAACACACATACTTTATTTATTGCTTATGTAAATGTCACTGGTAGTAATTCCATGTGAACTGCAAAATTCATAGTTATACCAAAGCATTAGCAAATTGTTGTTCAGGATATAAGAATGCATAGGTTGGTGATATTTAGCATTGTTTCACAAGTGCATCTTTACCTTGGAAGGAAGAAAGCAAGTATGTTGAAGTTTGACACCGTCAAACATTGCAATATTTTGATGCCTGCCAATAGATTAAGTATATGTTTCAATCTGTAGACATTGTCTATTCACTTTAAGTAGATTAAGTATTTTAGAGCTGTAACCCAGAGAAATTTAACTCATAGAGCTACTACCCAGTGGAGATTCCTCTTGTTTGATAAACAGACATCTCAGTTACTGTATGAGAGGACCTCACGCTGCCTCACGCTGCCTGAAAAGTTATTTATTTGTTTCTAAATGGGAAGCAAACCTAGGCACTGTTGAATAGAAGCACACAGGCAGCAATAATGGTCTTTCTACTAAACTTTTACTTTTGCCTCAGATTTTTCTATTCATTTCCTTTCATATTTCCTTTCTACCAATAGCAATGTTATTGTTAGCTGCAGATCTTTATATAAAAATCAGGCAGTATAGCCCCTTCCATACATTGCCCCRTATTTAGACATGTCGGAATCAAACACACAGACCTTTGCTAACCAAACTACAGTCACTCTAGGAGCCTGCTGCTTTSCACACCTGCAGGTCTCAAGTCTGTGCCAGTCACTTCTCTGACTTTTCCCACTTGTTCTTGATTGTGGGTCTACTTTTCATTAGTGTTTGAGTATAGTGTGATCTGCATATTTGTACTGCAGCTTTACTTTTGATCTTTTTCATCTTTCTTCCAGTACTGACATATTCTCAGGAAGGTTATAAATATGCCTTCTCATTTGTGGGTGGTATCAGCATGCCCATGTATTTCTGATGTGGTATTGTCAGAATGCCAGATCTTTGCCCAGCTGTGGGTTGAATTGGCAATTTCTTAGAAGCATGAGAGATACGAATAAAATGAAGTATATTACAGCTGTCCTCATCTTAATACAGAGGAATAATCAGCAAGGCTTGCAGCAGGTCCCAGCATGTGATATCTCTGATCAAGATTGAGTGTCACATGCTGAGATGTGAGATAGACTGCATCTTCTTATTAGTAATAAGCCTAGCTTCAAACTGAATCAGGGACTATGTGATCATGCATTTAGAAAAAAGCAGAACAGGGAGTCCGAAGACTAGGAGAGCCTTCTCTATCCTCTCACATGCTTCTTGTGATCCAATGAAGAAGTCCTGATGGCCAGCATTATTCTTACGTGGCCAGTGAGTTTTGCATTTCACATTTTGGATGASTTATTTGAAATCCTGGTATGATTTCAGGAGGCACAGGGTACCATTGCAGGAGTAAAATACTAAGATCTGAAAACAAAGTTTAGATGTGTCAGGACAGACATTTGTCAATGGAATCAGCAAAATCATGATCATTTGAAACAGAGGTGCTATACATATTTCATCAGCTTTCTCGCATAGAGAACAATCAAGATATATTTATGTTCTCTGCAGGAATGTGGGTAGATCACAAAAATCTAGGCTTTTTTATTACTTGTGTCTATAGTGTTGGCTGGCCTGTAGTTCCCTAGGTCTCCCTCTTGCCCTTTTGAAGATTGGAGTGACGTTTACTTTCTCCTAATCCTCAGGTACCTCTCCTAATCTCCATGTCCTTTCAAAGATGATAGAGCATGGTCTAGCAATGATGTCATCCAGCTTCTTTGGTACTCATGGGGGCATCCTATCAGGATGATGAAAATGCATTCTTCAACAACAGTGGACCAGCATAAAACTTTTCTTCATATCAAAAGATCTGCAAACATAGAAAGGAAAAACTGCATTAGTTGTAAAGTGATTAACTCTGACTTTGGCAGCCAAGTAACAGTTTAGGAAGTTCAGTCTCCAAGCAGAGAACAACATAAAAGAATATGAGGGCATGTTAATAAAGTGCTGTCTACCATGTGAGAAATACAAGTAATCTCTCTATAAATAAACAGTGCTTTATTCTGTKTATGGAGCTGTGCTTTTAATCAAAGACAACAAAAGTTCTGACACTTCAGCAGATGGAAAAAGCTTGGCCAGCAACAGAGATTCAAGACATTGCAAATGAGAACAGGATTATGCTGTTTATTATGTTCCTAGAAATGATTTTTAGAACAATACAATCTGGAAGTGTTTTGGAGTGACTCTTCCACAGCTGTGTTAGTTGATAGGCTAGGTCAGATGGTTTAACAAACAGTCCAGCATAGGAGCAGCTTATTTCTTTTATAACTTTATTAGCTAAGGTTTTTGAAAGGCAGTAATGGTGACATCATAAATCAATATGACCCTGCAGAATCAGAAAACAAAATGGGACCAACTTCCTCCTCCGGACTGGATACAGCCTTTGAGCTGTTGTGGCAGAGAAGGGAGAAAATCTTTATTGTAATACTTACCAAAAGTAGGTAAAAAAGAATAAGTTGTCAAGCTGATAGAGTGCCGCCACCCCAATTAGACAGATAAATGATTAGACCCCCTGAAAGACAATGACAAGACATACAGGAGTAGCAATATTTAAAATTAGGTTACAGCAAATTACTTTTTAATTTTCTATTTGCATTTTAATGAAGATTGAGCTTAATGAGATAATAGCAGATAGATTTCTGTATCTAAAATATTCTTGAATATTCTCAAAAATTTCAGAGCTTTGGGGTACCTGAAATTTAGCAGACATTTACTACCTTGATTTCTTCCTTTGAATCTAGAAAGATTTTGAAGAATTCTAGTCTGCTTATATCTTTCTGGCTCTAAATATCTTCAGGAAATTGTTTCACACARTGGGATTTCTTGAAGTGCTGAATGAAAGCAATAGAACAGAAAATTATAAAAGACTAGATCCTCAGTATATGAATATTATCAATGTTAATTAATATTGTATCTTGAGTGTGAAAAGACTGATTTTTTTCCCAAATGTCGAGAATTCTAAATGTGTTTATTGTTGAGAGAATTTTTATCTCAGCACAGCAGCTTTATATAATAATCTTAGCATATTTTAAATGATTCAAACCCAATGAACTTCATTAAGATGTATCATTTCCATTAAAACATGGTTAATTTGCCTTTACTTATTTAGTATASAGGGAACAGATGAATGTACACTATGATGCACTGAAACACTTCTGAAGGAACAGTAACACAGACACAGTTTTAAATGTTAACATATGTCCACGTACATTATGTTCATGGACTTGATCCGTGGCTTTAGATATTACTTTTTTTTTTTTTAATAGCAATTCAGTATTCATACTTTAGGAGCATTGCTGTGCTGCACTTTCGCTTTTCTTTTACGGATTTCTCACAACCTACTTGTTGTGCATTAATAATACTTTACCACATTTTCTACTATTATTTGCTTATTGACATGGTTTGAGTACGTACACAGTCCGTAATGGGTTCATACCAATGGGTTCTCATTCAGGCAATCCTATAAAACGTACTCATACAGTGTTCAAAAGTCTGGAAAATATTGACCATATTGTAGAAAAAAAATGATGCCATTCAATGTCAGTTTCTAAGATATTAAACTGCTGTAGAGGGAGGCAGAATAGAACAGGCACAACTATAATTTGAGGAACAGGACAGGCTAGAACAAGACAAGGAAATAAAATTTCAGTCATTTTGTAGTCATCTACACTTAGCAAAGCAATATACTTTTTAAATCACAGTCCTAATTAAAAACAAAATCATTACAGTTCTATATTGAAAAATTGAGTACCTCCACTACTTATGCTGCTCTTATTTTGCAGATGCTAATTTAATTTYTATTACTTCTGTAATGTTAGGTATTTCCCTGGCATAACTCTTGGCTAGACAATCAGAGTGAGATCAGTCATTGCCAAAAAAACCAAATCAAAACAAAAATCATTACAAAGTTTTTACAGCAGCCTTCTAACATAGCTAGGACAGCAGGAGGTAAACTAGGGTGGGAACTGATTGTCCACATAATTTTGTAATGCAATATACAATATTGTATTTTTAATACAATGCAATTTTATTTAAAGCATTAAACCTCATTAGGTTTTAGCAATAAAGGTTTAACAAAGAGTTAATAAYGGCCTGTCTCTATAATCATAAGTAGTTAATTGAAGTGTTTGAATAAATGCCACTTATATCTTGTCATACTTATGAATTTTGAAACATTAAGATCATCTTGCATTCAAATCTAATCTATGGTTATGCAAATTTATAGTCCCCTAATCTAAATAAAACCACAGGTGGCACTCACCTACTTATATCTTCTGAAGTGATTCACCTGTAGAATTTTCATTCTTCACAGGAAAGTAGAAAGATTACAAATATAAATTAATTGTGTTATTCTTTCAGTTCTGCATAACTGACATTCCAGCAGATTCAACAGCAGACTTCCTGCAACTCTTCTATAGTTACAATGCCTACTGACTTCACAAAACCTAACTGTGCATACTTATTGAACTACGAAATTAATTTCTGAAAATCTTCCCAAAGCTGCAGATTTTCAGAAATGAAGATTCTCAGGGCCCATTTTTACAATTATAAATTAAATCGTTGGATTAATATGACAATAATTAATGTTAACGGCCAGTTGCTTTGTTATAAATGGATTTCCTGCTTTAAAAAAAATTACTTTTCTAGCACTCCATGTAGGATATGGCTATATGGGTTTCTAAAATTCTGTTCAATATTTATTGCTTGATTATAATAATGATGTATTATTGTTTTGTTTTGTTAGGATGTTTTGAGATTAAACTTGTTACTGAGACTTATTTTTGTTTATTCAAGCTCTGGTATTGCATAGCATTGCCAATGTGCCTTGCTTGTCAACAGAGCTCCTGCATTTGCAGAGGTCATACATTATAGCAGTAGAGGTGAAATCTCATCTTATTTCAGTGATGGTATTGACTTACTTTTCAAAGTAGTTTGCCTTTCAGTGAGACTGCATTCATTAAACATATCACACTAAAGAGAGAGAGAAAAACAGAAGGCTTTCTTTGGCACAAACAAAAATGTATTTGTTAACTAGACTAGGCCAGATGAAAAATATAATCACAGAATATTTAGGGTTGGAAGGGACCTCCAGAGATCATCTAGCCCAACCCCCCTGCTCCAGCAGAGACCCCTASAGCACGTGGCACAGGGTGGCATCCAGGCGGGTTTGGAAGATCTCCAGAGAAGGAGACTCCACMACCTCTCTGGGCAGCCTGTKCCAGGGCTCTGTCACCCTCACAGTAAAGAAGTTTTTCCTCACATGGACRTGGAACTACCTGTGTTTCAGTTTAAATCCATTGCCCCTTGTCCTATCAGCAGCCACTATGGAGAACAGTTTAGCCCCCTCCTCCCTACAATCATTCCTCAGGAATTTGTACTCATGGATTAGATCCCCTCTCATCCTTCTCTTCTTTAGGCCAAAGAGGCGCATCAGAGCAGGGGAAGACCAGGTACATATAAATGTTTACTAAAACATACACTAGGCATATGTGTTGGCTTTTTTAGACTACACACAGGTAAATCCTGCTTACATGACACTTCACATTAACTTAAATGATAAGTGTCCATGTACATACATGCCCATCAAATCATCTTAAAAAACCTATTGCTGATATTATAATATTTCAGGCTTAATACTAGAGCAAATTCTCATCAATATATTGCTGCTGAGCTGAGCTAGGAGCATCGCTCTGGATTGCAGTGTCTAGTAGTTTGGTCTTCTGGGAGATATCTTATAGTAGATGGCTTATTTAGCTTAATCTAACCAAAACAAAAGGTGTTCTTATTCAACCAAAAATAAAATTACCCATCAGCTAAGGGAAAAAAACCACAGTTACTGAATGGAGTACTATAAGTGTATATAGTCTGTTTCTCTGGTTCCACTTTAGTATTCCTTTACTAAGGCTGAGTGAAGTCATAGCAGTCATTTTTAGGAGGAGCTACTGATCACAATCAGAGTAAGAGGCCTGGAGGGTATGAGGGGTATGAGGGCAGCTGAGAGGTGTGAGGGAGAGTCGGGGAGATACAGCTCAAAGAGAATTTGAGAAACTAGAATGAGAGACAAAGAGCAGACACCAAATCTCAGATTTAGAGGCAGCTTCAAATTTAGAAGGACAGAGAATGGAGTAAAACCAAACTTGTATGTTAGGACTAGTGTGCAAGGGAGAAGAGCAAGATTATAGTTTATAAATTTTCTATACAGTTATTCTACCTTTCTCTCAGTCGCTTTGAGTTTTCTTTGTTCAAAAAGTTAGCTATTCTAGTTTATGTTATATTAAAACTTCACTCTTTCAGTTTAAAAATTGTGAACTTTGGGGAGCCCACTATTGGAAAAGGTCTACTAAGATCCGCTTCAAAGCTTTTGGGATCCCATTGCATGGACCATATTACTGAATAGCAGTGGTTCGAAAGATTCTAGTGCAGACAAACAAGTTCCCAGTACAGTGCTTTGCCACTGACCACAAGTGCAGGGCTAGTTTCCTCAGGGATAATGAATTGGAAATAGGGAAGTGATACATGTGTTTTGGCTATTCATTAAAAAGTTGGTGTGCAATTTGTACAATGTTGTAGAAAACAGCAGTAAAACTTCCCTGAGTACAGAAGAAAATATCCAAATGACAGATTTAAAGACCTTTGCCCATGCATTAATAGAAAGAATTTGTGGTGCCTTAGCATCATATGCCATTCTAAGGGGCTCTTTAATTTAAAAAAGAAAAACTTAACATGAACAAATTTCTGAAAGCTGAAGACAAGAATCAGGTATTGAAAAATAAGGGCTACATTTTTAAATCAAAGATGATCTGTCATAAGAACAATGACAACCTAGAAAACAAGTTGAGTCTCCTCTTAAATCAAAAATAGTGTTTTTCTGAAAAATCAGGTTTTGTCATGCCAAGATCTTCAGTAATAATCCAACTGATACTATTTGGTTTARTAAAGAATAAAAGAGTAGAATGTAATAATGAAATACAGAAGGATGAACTACATGATCTCATAGCCCTTTGTGCTTCTGAAATCTAGCATCTTTAGTTAGGAATTATTTTCCAGTTACTGCTAAACACAAAATGCCATCTTTTTTTACCAGGTTGTAAAACCTCTAAAACCTTGTACCTTTTTAGGGTCAAGACAATAAAAAGTCCTATTTTATATAGTCTTGTAATGTGTCAGAATACATTCTGTACTTTCACACACACACAAAAAAGAAGCTTCATATTATCATTCGCACGTTTTCTTAGGGTACAAAAGTGAAGCAGGGCATGGAAAGGTCTTAACAGCAGCAGGACCCAGCTAATCCTTGCTATACACATTTCCCTGAGTCCAGAAGACTTAACAGTCCCTCCTGCGGTCTGCACTGGTGGAGAAAAATCTTTGTTCTGATTTGCCTGAGGATTTGCATCCATGTAACTTGCTCTTATATGTTTCATTATCAGGAGATTGAGTTTTTCATATTTTTCTTTTCAGGAATCTTCAGAGAGCTGTGCAAGATGTGCTGTACAGATAACACACAGAGTATTCGTAATGAATAGCTTTCGATATTACCASTGCTAGTACCACTACTCATACTGAATAAGTGTATAAGGAAAGTTGCAGAATCAATACTGCAGGTAGTGCATATTACTGTTTTCATTCTGTCTTTCATTTGTAATTAACAAGAGCTTAAAGGTTAGGTTCAYTTTGCTTTATTTCACTTTGCACTTACCTTTGCAGAGAATGTTAGCAGGAGATCTTATCTTAAAATGGGAAATTCTAAGGTGCCTTGAAACTATAATATGGTACAAAGCTTGTAGATAAATTAATGCACATAACTTGAATTTGAAATATCTGCTTGATAACCTGCCAGTCATTTCACAAAAATGAACTCAGTTTTGGTAGTTCTGAAATCTAACTGCAGCCAAGTTAATCACATTCTCAACTCTTTTCTTATTAATTTTAGTTCAGAAATGGAAAAAGAACAATAATATTCTTACAATTTTTCTGTGCGGAGTAGGATTTTTAAGAAAATGCTCATAAGTATTCCATATGAAAGCACATTTCCTGATTCATACACAAAGTAACTATACCTGCAGAAAGCAATGCAGGTGCATTGCTTTCTTAATAAAGTAGCTGGATATAGCGTAGATATTTTCTGTGTTTATTTTTTATTGAACAACATGTGTGACAGTGGGTAGAGATACTGAAAAAAAAAGGCCTTTTTTTAGATTGGAAGACCTTATTTCACAAGCTCCCCACATATAGATCTTTAAAGACAGAATAAAATTGTTACGTGAAGAATGATAGGATTAGCTCGTAATGTAAAAAAAAAATCATGCTGCAGATCTTAGTCATCAGTAGTGCTCAACAAGTGAATAGAAATGATTTTTAAAGAAAATCTAGGCTCAGGACATTCATTTAAAGATCAAGACTGGCCAAGGGGRCAAGGATAATTGTGCAGCTTGGTATTTTTCAAAGCAATGTTATCRTAAGAGAAGAATCTGAATGTGGAAATATGAAAATGAGCATCTGTTGTTATGAGAAATGTCAGACATAAAAGTTTAAAATATTTGATTTACCTAGTTTTGTCTCCTTCCCTATTTAAGAAAAAAAAATTAAGATAATAACTATCTCCTCACCTAGTATTTCTAAGATTCTTATAGACTGTCTACCTTCAGGGCTTGAGGAGTCTTTGTGCTAAGAATCCACCTGATAATAATGTTTCACTGGGAATATAATAATTCTCTTTTGCTAGAGGCGACTAGCAAGGAAACCTCCTAAGTCAACTAAAAAGTCTCTCCTTTTTTTTTTTTTTATTAGCTGGAATTTATTTCTAGTTCTTCATCTTTCATTCTGCCTCTGATTAGCTGCAGGAACTGAAAAGGGTATGTGTGCATGAAAGTTCACAATAAAAATGCCAAATCTCTTTTCTGCCCTCAGATTCCATTCTGCTAAAAGATTCCTTTCCAACAAAACATTTGTGTTCACTTTTTAGCAAACTTGGAAATGGTAGGGTAGCCAGGGGTTATGTATCTTTTCCACTCAGCCTCGACAGACCGAGAAGAGCTGAAAATGCCAATTCWGTAATTTGTCTTCATCAATATTGGAAAATGTGATTTTGGAAAGAGATATGATCTTTCGTGTTCTTTAAGATGATGAACAGAAATAAAATCAGCAGCATTCCTGACACATAGTCTCTCCTGAAGGATTATGTCTTCACTTTTCTTACTATGATCCATTCGACCTGTGGTGCTAAAAACTGTAGGTTCACAGGCTGCTGAGAAGTAGGACACATAATAGAAGAAGTATGATCTGTATTAGYCCCACTTATTCACTGCAGGATCCACATACTTCACTTTTCAGTGTATCTTAGTGATTTTTAGTAAGTAGGACAGTAGTAATATGCATTACACATAGGAAAAGACACCTAGATGAATGATCTAACCACAAGGGTATATGGTAAGGTGCTCTCAACTRTCAGTGTTATGAGATACACTTCCATTACATCAACGGGAATTGCATTCCCAGTGAGGTGGTGGAACAGCCCCTATCTGCTCTTGCCTCAAGTTTTATAAAGGTATAATATCACATTTCATGTCTGAGGGGCAATATCAATGAACAGCTTCAGTTTTAATGAATAATTGAAATTTAAGTTTTGAAAGAAGAATTTAAAGGATATCATTAGCCTCTCAGTAGTACACTTGGGCTTTTGCTCAAGATTACAAATTAAGGGCAGAAAAGGCAATTTAATGTGGTTTTGCATTTCTTATGTTATAYCCTAATAATTTTAATATCATTCTTCTCAAAAATAAGCAAACATACAAACAAAAACCCTGATCATTTCCAGTGTCTAGAATTGACAGACTAATCCTAGTCACTGAAGGTTTAATTGGATATTAAATCTAGGTGTGAACATTGGGTTCTGAACTGCTGGCTCATATGACAGAGTATCCAAGCTCTTCTTTCTGTTTCCCGGTGCCTTTATCAGCCCCATGAGGAAAAAGCAGAGCCCTCTTCCTTTCCTTCTTCCTCTCCTTTCTCTTTCCCTCTTCTTCCCTCTCTTCTTCTACGTGTCCCTTTTTCTTCCCTCTATGACTCAGACTGATTTTATTTATATACGTGCACACATGCACATGTGAACATATAAACACACTTTTGTGGTAACCTGATTCTGTTTTACACGACATAAAATTACTTGCTAAAAATTGCCGAATTAGCTGTAGAAAAAGCCTGAAATGTGTCTCTGAACCTACACAAAGTATGACAATAGTAATAATAATACTCAAGATGTATATAACAGCTATGACTCATAAGGACTGAGACTGTGGTTTAATGTGCATTTGTGAGGCACTCATCAAAATTGGTTCCATTCCTGAAGGGAATCTTTAGGCGCTACTGTAATAAAAATTCACCCCTAAGTGAGAACGTGTGATGTTTGCACKCTCACCCTCCTGGGGTCTTGCCAAGGGAGAGCTGTTTTATTTGCAGCTTGGGCAGCTTACAAGATTAAGATGAATGGGGAACATGCTAATTCAGCACATCCACGAGGCACTCTAGTCATATCTTCTCTTCAGAGCAGTCTGTTAGGACAGCTTGGCCGACTTGGCCAACAGTTGTAAGCCTGCTAAATCTTCTATCTCCTTCCTACCACCACCAAGTTTTCTGAGGCTTTATATCTAAATGCTGGTAGAAACTGGAACTGTAAAGACATAGCTGTAAATGCAGATAGAGTAAAACATGTCTTATGAACATTTATTATGTACTTAAAAATTAAGGCTCAAATTACATTGAGTAATTTGCTTCAGTTCTGTATTGGGAAAACTTGCAATATCAAAAACTTCCAGAACTCCATTCTGAAACTCTTTTGAATTGAAGAGATAATACACTTTTATCTCCCTAAGTGAGGTCACTTAAGCTCCATATACAATCCGTTATTTCTCCTTTCTCTTAGTTCTCASCTGCCTTGAGGAACAGATACAGAGTGTTTGGAACAAACCAGGCTGTCTTCTGTAGGAAGTGTTTCCAGGCTCTTTTCCAGAAAGTGTGATGCACTCCTTCCGTAGAGTCTTCCTTATGTTGGCAGGCAAGGTTCTGATTATAGAAGAAATGTGCTTTGAAGGGTTGATAAGTAACAGCATTTACCCTCATCTTCTCTACTATTAACTCTTGTGTTTCAAGGATTGGCAGCAGTTTAATTCCAGAGTCTTTCCCTTTCCTCGTGCTGTATTTAGGATTGTGGGTTATAATGCATCTGAATCTGTTGCTTTGCCAACTTTCAATCATGCTAATTACCTAATTATCTGCTCTAATGAAACGATAAACCCTTTAACAGTTCGGTCCTCCTTCTCCCTGAAGGAAATTCTATCTCATCCTGCGGGATGTTACCTTCTTTGTTTAAATAYGAAGAAAGAGAAGTTATTTGGGAGCTGGGTTTCAATGCTAGTTTTCCCTGCTTAAACACTCTTTCCTTTTTCCGTGTTTGCTTTTTTTGCAATTTTAGTTACTGCTTAGCCGTTGTTTACAGATGCRTGTTTTAATTAAACTTCCTTCAAAATACGTGGCAGCAGAAAGATAGGAAGAAGACAGTGAATAAAATCTAGAAAYAAAATTCCCCAAATCAGGRAGCAAATTAGATTTCACCAAACCCAAAGGTAACTGTTCTTAAGAATGAACTTCATGTAGCATTTTAACTCACCGAAGCATAATTTCTTCCTGTGAGATAGCTTCATCATAAAAAGTGTGGTATGAGCCATCAAATTGTGAGAGCATAATATGAAGGTTTCATTCACTTAGGCCAAGGTGAATGAACTTGGGTACCTCCACCATGAATAAGCACTTCAGATTTGCTACTGCTTTATATTATATCCCTATTCACTTTTAGCTCAGTTTCAAAAGAAGTATGTCTCTCATTGTTTGTGTTTTGAGAAATTCAGAAGAAAGTCTTACTGAAGATAGTCTATATGGGTTGCAATAGCTGACTGCAGGGACAGGTGAGGGATCAGATTTATAATCAGTTCCTAACATTTTGCTTCCCAGTTGACTGTCTCAGGATAGCTGCTCACTGAACAGGCTACAAGAAACGTTTCCTGTCTAGTATGCTGGCTGGTTTGATTGCTTCTCTGATATGTTGAAGTGCCSTGTACTGTCTTAGTGCCTAATGAACATTTTATTTCCTTTCTGTTGTCCCTAACTTACCTGACAGAAGAGGTTCCATATGGTATTCCAGTGCTGTAGTGACAGCACTAGTACAGTTCTCCYAATTCCTCAGCTGGAAGATTTGTTTCACCTACTGAGCACATGAAATCAGAGAAAGTGCCTCCCTTCCCCATAGGYAAATCCCCTAAGATATAAGCATTTACTGTCTTGGAGAAAGAATGGAAGCAGTAAAGAGCACAGAATATGATTCAGTTCCACCCACCCTTAAAAGAGTGTCAATGAGTTAAAAAAGAAGGGGAAAAAAAMCGGCCAAACCCYTGAGCAGTATTTGAACTAAGGGAATAGAAGTGTAAGAGAATTCAGTGAGAAAGATCTGAGAGGAGGAGGGTAGATAGGGGAAAGAAGGAAACAMGGGGGCAAGGCACTGAGGATGTATTGAGAAATTAGCCTAGAAAAACACTAAAGACTAGGCAATGAGGATAGAGGGGAAGAGTAAAAAAAAAAAAAAATAGTTTTGCTTTTTAGAAAAGGGAGGTCAGGGCATTAGAAAAAAGCATTCAAAAAAGAACGTGAAGTAAGTTAGAGAGAAGCACTGAGAGGAGTCAAGGAAAAGAGCCAGTTGAAGAAACTTTTAGGCAAATATTTTTATAATTTTATGTCCTTCGGTATTTCCCTAATAGCAATCATACAGGCATAACACAAGCCTCTTATTCCTGTACGATTCCATTTAAATCAGGTGCTTTCTATTGCAAATTTGAATTTTGTCTGATGATCCTAAAAAGGCATTCTATACCTATAGGCTAGCAAATAGTGGAGACATCTTATGCCTACAGTAGCGTCACACATTTCTGCCCATGGGCCACAATACTTAATGCAACTTTTCCATTCTTAGGATCTAATTTATAAAAGTGCAGAARCATACTCCCTTGTGTCATTGCATCCACCCTTCTTGCCTGCTATTATGAATTCTTTTATTCTATAATACTTCTATAAAGTAACCAGATTTCAAATTTCCCTACATATGAAGCGTGCTATGGAAGCTGATTTCCCCACATATGAAGCTGTAGCATGGAAGACTTCCTCACATGTTTCCACTCATGCTAGAATTACTTCCTTTCCCTGTGTGTGTGATGGAAATGTGTGAATATCAGCCTTCTTGCACTCACAAACTTTTATTCCTCTCTTCAGAAGGCTGAGAATTTCAAGGATCTCATATGCTTCCACCTCATCCATTTACCCTTTCTTAAGCAGTTACTTTTTAGGTGGGTTTTGCTTAGTGTAGGAAATACTCCTGACAAATTCTTCTTCTTTTGCTATAAACATTGCATAAAAYGAAACCAATTACATTTCTGAATTTAATTGAAATAGAGAATTTCCTTTTATGAGGATTACCAGATGGCTGTTTTGGACACTTTTATTTCTGTTTCCCACAGTTACTGATCTGAATCTATGCTCCAGAACTTTACATTTTGTAAAATGACATGATGATCTTTTGTGGTAAAACATATAGAATTATGTTGATTTATATAATTTAAGTATCTAACTTTACTTTCAGTATATCACTACAAATCCCCCAGAATTCTGAAACAGAGACAGTCACAGAAGGTCTCACATCACTCCCATTTAATTTTTAAATCTTTAATCAAAAATTAAATTCACAATAAATCAAATAAAAAGTTAATGATTTTCTAAATTGTTTGATGGCTTCTCTTGAGCTTGAAGTGCTGGCACTACATGTAGACCCAGCTGTACTCACTGGGTCTCTCAAAAACATTTTCCTATATGCATTATGTTCTACCCTGTGCCATTTGTTATAGCGAAATTGTAGGTGTAACCAACATTGGGAGATTTGACTCACGGAAAAGATTAGCAACTGAAATGGAACTCAGATTCAGATATTGCAATGTTAATTCAAGTCAGATTTTCAGAAATCCAATATTTTAGGACCCTCCTCAAGGAAAATCCAGAATATCAGTGAATATTCTATAGAAAAAAAATCTTGTTTAAGTAGAAATCTAATTCATAACAATAAAAATCTTTTCAGCAAGTCTTAGAAAAAAAAATTACAAATCAGTTTTTTGCATGGAAGAAATRTATCTTAAAATTTTAAAGTACTGAAGTATAAAGTAAAAGTATAAAGCACTGAAACACCACCCAGTACTGAAATTGTTACAMACTGGTAAGCAATATATTGTTGACCAACAATACTAAGTGAGCTCAACAACACTTCACAACTGTTTGTAAGGCTAGTTTGTCTTTTTTTCCATTTGATTATACAAACCCTCATGTGTGTGAGGAGTCACTCAGGTTCACTAAACATCCATGTCCATAGATACCTATGTTTGGGTGGTTGAAACACACCCTACAAACTTCCCCTCTCACTAAGCCCATAGAAGATATCTGCATTGTTTGCAGATAGAATGGTATGACAAATAATGTTCCAATTGGTTAGTGCTACCTCTAAGCATTGATGAGAGTTATTGAGAGTTCATTCAGTCTTTGTTGCAGTTTTCCCAGAGTGTAAGAAAGGCACTTGCCCCAATTATCCAAATTCTAATGGATTTCAAAGAGGAAAGATTTAAAGAAAATGGCAACCAGATAAAGCCTTTGAAAATCTAAAATGGCATCTAGACAATATTTAAGCATGTACATATATCCTTAAATTTAAATTATCCTAAAATAGGAAGAGATGATAATTATGTACTTTGGTATATCTGTGCAGTTTAGAGAATCTTAGATACAGATTCTGCCTACCAAGGCTGGGTCTGTATTTTATTGCCATTTGGATCGAAGTAAACATCCTTAGGAAATTAGCACAGGTTCTCAATTTCATTCTTGKCATCAGGCATCTAAACATATCATTACAACGTAAATTCTTTATCTGAACAGCAGGTTCCTTTGAAAGTCCAAAATGTATGCTATAAAGGTAATTTTGAATTACATTTATTCACATCATTAGTTCTGGAAGATGTTTATTTTTATTTTCATTTGTATACATTTCAAAGGGGAATAAATTGTGGGCTTAAGATTATCCCACCAGGAAAAGTAATTATATGTGTAATAGCCAGTCACGATTGACCAGCCAGTATGATGGTTCAGTAAAGAATGGGAAAAAACCAAAAGAACTTCAGCCAGTTGGGAAGCTGTCCCAGATACTGAGGAAGACATAATAATTACTGATAGAATTTTTATTCATTTATTTAATAGACAGATGCATTACAATTTTAACGTCCAAAGAACATTTCAACCTTGCAAATTGTACCAATTTTTGGATGGCACGTAGTAGATATCTTTGTAAAGATGGCGGATTTTACTATTTCCTTTTCCTTTCATGGATCCTTCCAGCCTAAAAAGTCTCCATTCCTCATTTCAGTTTTTACAGAGCTCAAAATATGATATCCATGGGTCATATTCACAGAATCACAGAATGGTTGAGGTTGGAAGGGACCTCTAGAGATCATCTAGTCCAACCCCCCTGCTCAAGCAGGGACCCCTAGAGCACTTGGCACAGAGTGGCATCCAGGTGATATCCTGATATCCTTTCCTGTAAGCTCATCTACYTCAGTAACTATTCATCATTCAGAGCAGCAAATACAGTTTTGGCCTGATTGGGCCAAGAGAGGAGCAAAAGTTTGTGTTTAAAAATGTCTTTCTTATGTATGTTAAACTTAAATTTTTTTTTAGTTCCTTTTTTGCTCTGTATGACTTCTTCTTTTTGTTAGTGAGAAGTGCACACATATGCAGCCTATTACCAATACTTAGTCAGCCTTCAAATGGCTTTTTTGACACTATTAACTTATTTTCTATCTTACATATCCCCCAAGAATGTAAAAGCCTGCCCCCCTGAAGTYGCTGATGGATATGCTGATTGTCTTTGGATGAAGTCCTACAAGGAGTACTGCTCTTCTCCATTAGAAACATTTTGACACCCTGTTATCTTCCTGAGTTGATCAGACACCTGCTGCTACCCCACCTGCCTTGTTGGCAAGCAAGAATGCCTGTCAGCCTCTCTTTCATAGCTTTTTTCCCCCCCCTTGCTGTGTAAGTATCAACAGGTGGGATCAATTGTGGGAAAGGGTGTTGTGCCAATGTTTCATTGCTGGCACCGGGCAAGGGTTTCCTGTAGAGTCGAAGAGTGTGTGCAGGTCCTGGGGAGGCTGCTCTGCAGAGCTTGGTGCTGTCTGGCGCCCATGCCTTGCTTGAAGGGTCCGATCAACTTTTGAGCAGGCAGGGTGCCATCCTGACAGATGGACAGAAGCGTAGCCAAGGCGCCAGGTAGTTATGCAGCAAGTGTTTTTGCTGGGGCCTGACCGCCAGCCAGCAAAGTCTAAATGAATGTTTGTCTTGAGTTTATTGCATGCTTGTTTAAAGGAATACTTGAAAACTAACCCGGAGATGCTTTGTATTAATTTAAAAAAGAAAGAAAAACAAACAAACAACAGCTTCTGAAACTGACCAGAAGCTCTGTAGCTGTAGCTGTATTTCACTAACAGTATCTCAACTACTTCAGTKTGCAGTGACAAGTTTCTCTAGAGCCTGTTTTTAAATAAGTGTTATGTTCTATTAATAATGACATGTATTGATGCCCTTCTTGCACTGCAGATGGCACACAGTTATTATATGTAATGTCCAGTTTTTTTCAGGGTTAATCCGAAGTTCTATCTGCTATTTAAATTTTTACTTTTTTTTTCTTGGAGCTAGTGAGCTTTCTAAAATTATTTCAGAAAATGTAGGTGCATTTTTTAGTCAGAAGTAAGAAGCACAGCTGCATGAAAAGGGTATAAAGAACAGCTTTAAAACCTGTTGACCAACTCAGCAACTTGAAAATAATACTTTTTAAATTCTGTATGAACRTTTGGATCAGTTATCTGGAATCTAGAAGTTATCTGCATCACTCTACCTCTTTTGAGTTGTGTTYTGAGAGCATTCCACTATTAGCTATGACCATTTACAGCTAATTCTTTCTCCTAAATAAATATAAACTTTGATACAAACATTTGAACTAATTGTTGGCATCCTGATGGGACAGATTCCCCAAACTGTATGGATAAGATCCAGCCTTCTTGCAGTTTATGATGTCAGGCTTATTAGAGCTTAGCAGTCAATCAGGTCGTTTAATACCTCTCCATGTGAGGAATGAGCAGAACCCTTATTGCATCCTCTATAGCTCTAAATATATCTTACCATACCTAGAGCTATAGCTGATATAAAGATCTTAGAGGTTAGGCCATTGTCAAATTTCCACCTTTTTCAGCCCTGCTTTACTTAACATAACACTTATAATACTRTTATAATCAGAGAGATTAAGATAGGCCTTTAGGTGAACCCTGTAAATACATAGCAACTCCTTGTACAGTCCTTGTAGGTGCCTGTTTAAACAGGCTACATGGATTGAAAACAAATGATGCTTCTCATGCCAGCCTTATAAGCCTTTATTGCTTTCTTCACTACTGCAGCTTATTGATATATTTAGTGTCTGACCACAGACACTGACATCTGCCATACAATGAACAGTCAAAATGAATTAGAGAAAAATAGCGTTGCTTTCCAGTACCTCCTCCTGAACTTGCAAACCTAAACAAATAGGGAATTTGGCAGAGCAGCTCAAAAAATGGTATTCCATTCCAACACTATGCTGGTTAATTATTTTGCGTCTTTTAAGTACTATGTTGTGGGTTTTAATAGGAAGTAAAGAAAAACACCTTATTGGAGAGAAAAGGACAAATAGGTGATCTCTTTGACTGAGATTGATTTACTAGGGTGGAAGAATTCAGCTTTGAAAATCATCCTGTGATTTTTTTTTCTTTTTTTTTTTTCTTTTTTTCCTAAGTCTTGTGCATACTTTGTCAGAATAAAGAACTGAATCTGAGTTTCTCTCAGAAAAACCTACTGTGGCATTTTCAGATCTTCCTTTAAAAAAGTACTCAATTTGAAAGCAATCTTTTAAGAAATTCACAGGTCAGGTTTCTCTGTACACCCAGTCAGCTATTCACAGTCCAGTGGTGCAACACACTCATAAATCCACTTCAGCTGGTCAGCTGTAATAGGCTTAGTACAGGTAGCAGTAAATCAGACCGTGGTGGCTATATTCTCAACAGAAAGGTTTTGTCCTTTCTTTTAGTAACTGCATCAATAATGAAGAATTTAAACTAAATTATTTAGCAAGGACCGAAAGAAAAAAAAAAAGGCAGAAAAAAATAAGTAGGAATAGCATTTATGCCTGCAGAAGAGTATTTTAATGCTTGCAGTCAAAAAACACAGATGTGGAAACCCTGGAGCAAAATGGTCCTACAGGTATTTTAAGGCTCAATGGAGTGTTCAATGAAGGAAAATCTGACCTTACAGCACACTGCATTGGTGAGTCTTTAGGAAGCTCTGGAGGTATGCTCTGTTTTAAATTCTTTCTGTTATCAGATTTGCCATTGTGTGCAGACTCTGCAGTCCATCTGTCTTAATGAAGAATAACATCAAATTTACCAGCTAATTCATGATTTGTCATATGGTTGCATGCCATGACCAGGAGAAGTGCTTCTGAATGTAGCCAGTCTATGTGTTTAAATCCCAATGTACTATATGGCCCATAGAAGTTTGCTGGTTTATACAAAGGTCACCAACAGCAACAACTCATCATTTCAGAAGTAAAAGGAGGAGGAATGCATTGATTTTTGCATAACTGTTAATTGGCTTGCCAATTCCAGCAGCAGTCTCGTGCAAAAGCCTTTCCAGACATTTCTGTTCTGTGATAAGAAGTCTTAGAACGATTACCTCTTTGTAAGTAAAAATGTGATGGTTTTCAAAGAGCGGCCTATCTTAACATCTCCACGGTGCCATCTTTTCATTGCTTGGAATATTGCCTAGTTTGGGCTTCTCTCCAACTCCTTGAATTATTTCCTGCGCATAACAAGGAACTGGGACAAAGCATCCTATTGATTATGTAGCTTGGAATAGAAAATACTGTATCATAAAAGGTTATGCTATAACACAGAACCACTAGCAATAATTTCTTTGAGAACAGTTGCCTTAARTCATCTGCAAGCTGCTTCATATAACTCTGTTAAGAAGTATTTGTATTGCTTGGAATTAATCAGTTTCGTAATCTTAGGTGACTGTGATTTCTGCTATTTGTATTTGTTGCAGTAGCAGTATTTTGGGGGGAGAAATTGCTGCAAATTTGAAATAGCACTTTGATAAACATAAAACTTCAAGAACTAGAGCCACAGAAGTGCATTTAGGGGCTAAATAGGAAATGGTTGAAATTTTATCTGCAAAGTGTTTGCTAAAAGCAAGTCAAAAAAGGTCAGCTGCAATTCACTGTAGGGAATCCGGATCCACACACTAAGTGAGGCTTCAGGTGCTGTGCTGGTCAGTGAAACACAATGTTTTTAATTAAATCATGAGTCTTCCTAAGGGAATGTTGCATTAAAATCTACCAAGTATGATATAACGGCAAGATCTACGTTCCTGGTTTTTAGTCAAGTCATTACATTAGTCTGATGATTAGATCAGGAGGGAGACATTTCAAATTATGGCAGCAGTTTTACAGAGCAGATAATTATGGCAAGTTATGAATGACAAATTATTGTATCTAWTTATTTATTTATTTATTTATTTAGTCCCCTTTCGATTTTTTTCTTTGTGTTTTTTTCCCCTCCTTTTGTTGCTATTTCACTTTAATATTGTTTTTACGGTTGTTGGAGAGTTTCTAGCATCAATGAATGACTGAAAATGTTATATTTGATTTTTGATTTTTTTTGATTGCCATTTTCTTTTGTTTGCTACTTCCTTGAGCTAACTGTCTGTCATAATTTGTCCATGGTTATACTGACATTTATAGTAAAACTACAGTAGTTCTTGTTATATTCAGTTTTCTAGACTCTATGAATCCTGATTCTTTCACTATTATAATATCTAGCTTCAAAAGAGAGCCTGCAGAAGTTACAAAATAGGACTTTAATTAGACTGTAAGATCATATATACTGTTGAATGCTGTTTGTTATGTAATCTTACTAGAAGAAACAACATGTAGTGATAGTAAGACTGAMTTTGGAGTTGACAAAAGTATAACTGAAAAGTAAATTGCAGAGATTTACTATTCAAATACATAAATTAGAGTATCGTTTTCTAATTATTTTTTGGAATATTTCTAACAGCATTATGTAATTAGAATTCTTAATAGACACCTGTACTGTGTAATTTTGTATTGTCTCCTCTAGAAATGCAAGTGTGATTTGCAACTTTATTTTCTTTTATAAGTTTACATTTTAACTAGGTTTTATGTGAATTAATGCTGAATTAAAGTTGATTTGAACTGATGCATGTATATCAACCTCACCTAATTGGTTAATCTTGATCATTGCTACTGTGGCTACATCTATGTGTAATAAATACTTCTGTATTGTGTTGACTGTGTTGTCAGGACTGTGGGAATATTTTTTTATTCACAGACAGGCTAAAATGAAAGAACATAAAGACCAACTCAGCTTGAATTTAATTTTTAAAAATTTTACTAATATCATAAACCATGTTTTCGTCAATATAAAACATTTCATTATTGATSTAAAAAGGAAGCTTTGATAGGAAAGCCTACTTTCAAGATAAAACAAAGTTATTACTTTGCCCTAAATATAAACATATAACAAAGATATACAAGAGACAGACTGTTGGGGTTTTTTTTTTCCTTTTAGGAAGACCAAAAAAATGAGTTTTCAACATGTAGTTTATCACTACTGGACGGTAGATAGTTCTGCAGAATTAAAGTATGCTCCTCCTGACAGTGTTATTTCACAAAAATTTTGTTTTTTGACAACCATTCAGTGATGCACGCACTAAGAACTGAGATGACAGAATCATTTTAACTTCTTGAATCAGTGACTTATCAAACATGTTTCCCATGGGAACATTGTCCACACAAAGGGATGAAGGAACTTCACTGTGTTCTATATTTTATTGATAAGGGTCTCCTAACTATAAACAGGATTCAAAGTTTTATCTTCAAACGGAAAAGGAGTGGATCTGAGCTGTAGTTTCTTTCAGATAGGTATTCTAACCAAAAATATTTTCAGATTTCCTCAGCTATTCTTTTTGAAACAGTTTTGATTATCAGAAAATTCTTAGACTTGTTTTTCATAGATCTAAGGGTCATGAGAGGCTCAAATTGCATACAGGCAGCATTTCTTCAGAAACATGTGCAGTAGACTTGTGGAATTCCTTGGCAAAGGACAGCTCAGATGCCAAAAATCTTTACCCAGTCAGGGCAATCCTTGAAAGACAGCTCCACTTGTGGCACTTAAATGAACAAACTATATTCAACCTTGGAAATCCCCTGACTCCAAATAACTGAAAGTTAGAMGAGCCTTAGGGGAGAACATCCCATGTACTTCCTCTGTTGTTACTCTTCCTAAGGCAACCATTTCTGRTCACTGTTGATACAGACTATTGGATAGATGGACCTTTGCGCTGAAGTTTACAGTCGTTTTTATGTTTTTGAGATTGAAAAAAAAAAAAAAAAAGGTAAGAATTACCCCTACAAAAAGGACCAGCTCTAACATAACAGACTAAGAGTACTTTTTTTACCCACAAATACTCTTTGTGGTATTCTTGTTATGACTCCAATCTCCCCACATTTGTTCCACCTTAATGTTGATTTGCACGGAATTGCTTCCTTCTATGTTTTCTTTCTCCTAACTCTGTGTTATATATTTCAAGCTTACCTTAAATATTATGCATCATAAAAACCATCTAATTTGTCTCTTTAGGAGGAAATGGTATATACTGTTAAATGAAAGATTGGATTTTGCTAACATAAACATACTTATATTTAAAATTAAGAAGATTTAAATTATTTATCAAGACATTTAATAATTAATTTATTCTGAATGATCAAAAATTGCAACAAAATCTGAAAAAAAAAATCTAAATTGAAATGGAAACTGAAAAAGTAGAATGTGGAATATTAAAATTCATGTGAAGAAAATGCAATTTTACATGAGACAGATATACAGAAAGAAAGAAAAAACTTGAACACAGTCAGTAATGTCAAAGGAGACATTCAGGAGACAGTGAGCAGGAAATTAGAAATGATTTTGTGAGGCTACTCTGCAGCGGAAAGAAATTGAATGCCATTTTGCTCTCCATACACTGACATATCAAGTAGCATTGGTGGAAAATAATAATGTCTCTAAAACAGGGAAAGTTGAGGGACCAGTACTTACAGGGAAAGCTGGTCTCCTGTAGTTTGACTCCTGGACTCGCTGATAGATGTCTCAGTTGTTAGGGTGATTTTTAAGCACTGGCTATTGAAACTACATGCGGTATTTACTACACTTACTGTGCTTACTACATACTGCATTTACTATAACAAATCTTTATTAGTAGCTTGGTTTATGTATAGATCTCTTGAAGGTATAACTCTTGGAGATTTTAGAGGCAGACTCCAGGGAAAAATTGCCAAGATATTCTTGTTAAAAGGAGCCTATGAACTAGAAAAGTACAACATAGTAAAAACGTGAATGGTGGTCACTTTTCATTTAAGTGTACACATTATCTCGTTTTTGTTGTTGTTTTTTGTTTGTTTTTTTTTCCTGTAATATATTGGAAAAAAAGGCATGCATCAATTGAATTTTGTAGTGTATTTATTAACTGATCATGTAAAAAGGATTATGAAAATCTTGCAAACAGATCAACATACCATTAAAAGCAGATTCTATTATCTGTATTGATTTATTTAACTCCGAACACTATTATTAGCCCTGACTGGTGTAACTCTTCATTACTTATGGATTTACATTATACTCTGTGCTAGTGCTTTTTGCCAGCAAACCAGTACCAAGAAGCAAAGAAAATGTCGCAGTGAAGTTGTTTGTTTTATTTTTTTTTTTCATTTTCCACATTGCAAATACTTTCTGTCTGTTTCACAGTACTGTTTCACAGTCATGAATAAAGCTCAGTTATAYAGTGTGAATGTCACTTGCATTGGGAAATTGCCAATACCAAAGACTGAAGCGGTGATGAAGTAATGAACTAAAAACTACATGAAGTGTAGATAAATGGTTAGATATGAAACAACCCTTTCCCTGGACGTCCATTGCAGGTCATTGTGACTGTCTATCCAGTTACAAAAATGAAACAGAAAAATGAAAGTGCTTAAAGAACAAGATCTGCTCGGCCATGGTCCATGAACTCCTTGGAGACCAGCTGCAGACCTGCTATAGCTATAAAGAGCTTTGGGGAACTGTGAAAGTGCTGTATACTCTATCTTATTGACCAAAAATGGTCAGGTCCAGTGCTTTTCWTCTTACTGCAGAAAGCTTCCAGCTTACTTCCGTGACAAAGGAAAGGGTCRTCCAATGGAATTTGGTCAGATCAAAGATCTTGCAGTGTATTCCCAATTCCTGCAAAGTTACTGAGCTTATTCAGTCCAAAAATCAAATTGTTTCCATAAAGATTTAATTTTAGTAAAGTATGATATATATAGAGAGAGATAAGATACATAGAGAAATAAGATATATAGAGAAAGCTAATAATATGGTAGAATAGTCCTTTTTTTGATAAAAATATTCACAGATTTTAGGAAGGAGTTGTATAAAGATTGTATAAAATACATTTTGCATGTTAAAATCACTATATGTTGAAAAAATAACATTATGAACAACTGATAATGCAACTTAAAAAAAAYTGTGGCGTGGGTAGCTGATTTCAGGAGTGTATCTAGAAAGTGAGATTCCACACAGTTTCCTATTTAATTTAATGAGATTCTTCATAGCATATGTCTGAAAACCACACAGTACTTACAGTGATCATGCCATGTATTAATAAAGTCATAACGTAAGGACAAAATTGATTTGACATACAAGTAGAATATAATACTATATTATAATTTCCCTTATTTGGGATAATTGKTTTTGTTTTCTGGTAGTCTAACATGTTTTATGTTAGTGCAAAGAAATAACATGCTATCTGTAATAGCTATAGACTAAAAATAAAATGCCAAAAAGAAGTGAAACTGCATTATTAGGCATAGTAGAATAATTGTATTGAAAACATTAAAAAAAAAACCCCACAGAACAGTATGTTCTTGATACAGGACTTTTTTTAACTACAATAAGTAGGCTGTAGGCTTTGCGTTGGAGATACCATATGGAAAGCACTAATTTAATGGGAAATGATAAGTTGTGAATTGGATTCATGATTCATGAGTCACAATGCACAATAACACATGACAGTAATTTACTAAAATACAGTATGAATGTACATATATTCATTTACACATGTGCATATATGGTGATTATTTGTTATCTATTATTGTAATTCTGACACAAATATATGCTTTTTTTTTTTTTTTACTTAGGAAACAGGACTCATATGGGRACAACTGGTCTGTTACTGTTTTCAGTTCTTGCAAGGAATAGCTGTGAATAGGACTCATACAATATTTATAACAGAGATTACATATGGGCCCCATCTAAACTTGTTCATTGTAGAGATTATAGATACTTCCTAAGTAAAACTATTGGGACATATTTTTAAGAAGAGTCTTGCAAGCAGGGATGTCAGAAGGCGGATCCGTTTTCCGCTGACATTTTTTGATAAACTGAATAAGCATACGTCGTTTAGAAAGCCCAAGCAAAGTGTGCCAGTGCAACCACTTTGATTGTATTGATTAAAACTGATGAAAGATTCATGATGAAGTGTTACATTCTTTATGACTAAAGAGCAAGAATACTGTGTTTAGTTTGTCCTGAATGAATGATTTACTATAATCAAAGTCCTTGTTCTAGTCTTCTGGAAAATGAAGTGTAGACATTATCAAGCTGGGGAGGGGCTTTTTGTTTTCTGGGAAGTAACTTATCATTGGTAAAGGGGCTGCTATATGAGTGAGATCCAAGGTATAATGATAGATGAAAATCTTTCATTACAGAGAGATGGAGGATCTTCAGTGAAGCTGAATGATGAATCACTAATAAAATCCAATTAGCGACTTAGATGATTCTGCTATAGTCATTACTCATAGAATGGAAATCCTGAAAGCTGAGAGAGCATCACTACTGGCACTTGTGCAATGGCAAGGGATATTAATGGTGCTGGATCTTTGTTGAAGTCTGTCTTCAGTATCAGAAGAGAATGGATTTTAGTAAAGACTCTTTTTAATAAGCTTTTGCAGATCTGAAAACAATGGATGACCATACGATAGGACAAAACCAAATGGTCAGAAGCAATAGCAATGGAAGAAGCTAAATTAATAAACTACATTAATAAACTAAATGTAAGAAGCGATATTGTTGTGAGGGGTAATAGCACAGTAAGAGGTACTAGTGCAGAGATGGCTTACTAGCTTACTACATGATCAGAGATGATACTGTGACTAGCAACAGTACCAAGGAGCCCAGTAAGGGGGAATGGTTCAGCAATGGAAGTATGACTAGAAATTGTGGCAAAGAGTAATTGTCCTGAGTTGGCAGTGAGATATCTGTAAGTGCATAGGTGTTATTTTATGATAAGGGAGATTGGAGAATCTGCCTGCAAGTGCTCTTAAACTCTAGGATGTTACTGAGTAACAAGAAAAAGCAGAATCATGTGTTGGAAGGATACAATGTAGAAATATGTTTTTCAGTATAAATAGAAACTGCGATAGAAATGGATGAAACAGCACACACAACTTATAAGGTGAAGGTGTTGGAGCTAATTAATTTCACTCTGGTGCAAAATCTTAGCACTATAGTATATAGTTCTAAGACAACATTAGTTTAGCATACAGCATTAGGAATATAAATGAAAAGCTTGCAGTTATTAGGAAAAGAAGAAAGAACATACTAGAATACTTTGTTCTTAGTTTCCTCTAGGCATCTGCTTACAGTTACTGATAGAGACAGGATGCTGAGCTAGATGGACTTGTGATCTGACCCAGTATGGTTGTTCTTCTGTTTTCATATACTCACAGCTGGATGAGGAAATTGAATCAATGGTCTGTTGCCTACTGTTCTGCAGTGCTATACTTTCCGATCAGATAAACCTGGCTTGATTTATTGCTGCTTTGTTTTTCCAAAATTGATGCTGTGTTCCTTCTCCTTTTAATATCTTTGGTTGTATATATGGACTCAGCAAGGAAAGGACTACTAACTGTTCAAGGTATCACGGAGTTGTATTTGGTTCCTCAGGCTGCTGGTGTCCACCATGTACTGACCTGATGTCAACATCTGAAAGAAGTGCTAAAAATTATTGACTTCTAGAGATATTTATCTCAGTACATGTTTTAAGAGTTTTAAGAAACTTTTCTTTCTAAAACTGAAATAATGTTATATAAGAAAGTTATGAATGTTAATCTGAATTATTATTTGTAAAACAAACACAACTCTTGTGCCTTTTAACAGCTATCTTCCTTGAAACTCTGAGTTTTCCTTTACTCAGAAACACATTTTGAGGAGTTCAGTGTCTAGATACGGAACTTTTTAATTTTCTTTGGCAGAAATGAGTACAGTATTCATAAAAATCTAAATTGAGAAGAAGTACATTATGGCCTAAAACATTTAGAACTGATCTATCTACCTAGCTCACAAAAGCTCAGCTAATATATATGAACAGTTTCAATAAGAATCTATATTAATGAGGATTGGCTTTTTGGGGATTTATGTTTCATGTCGCGTATGTATGCCTTCCTTTGACATCTCATAAGGAGTTAACTATAGGGCAGGTGGAGGCAATAATAGAGTCACAGTSCATCTCTACCTGTTTTCATGAAACTTGCTGGTATTTAGTATCTGTGGTTCCCCTAATCTTTTGTGAAATTTGCTTAATTTGCAGTAGGCTCAAAAATTACTGGGAAGAGAAGGAGGGATAGATGTAGGTTGTATATGCTTCTTTCCTTGAGGAAACCAGGCTGAAAAAAAAATACTTCCTTAGAATGCCTCATTTACAATGACGCTATGGCATAAGGCTTTTTCCTCAAAAATATAGCAGAGATGATGATAGGAAAATCATAAGCACTTCTCTTCAGATTCTTTCACTTGCATTTCTGTTAAATAATATGTGATTTAATGAATAGTTACACTAAGGATATCATGGAGTCAGCTGTTAGTATTAGACAGTGAAAATCTACCTTAATGAAAGAAGAAACATGAACTGTATAAATCATATCAATAAAAATGCAATTTTAGRACTGAAATCCTTGAACTGCTGATGTAACTGGCAAAATTCCTAGCGATTTTAATAGGGCCAGGATTTCATCATAGGAGTATTGGTTCTCTTATGTTTACATATAAATCACAAAGTCTTCCGATTCATATTTTGTTGGCTGCTCATAAGTATTTTATTAAAAAAAAAGTTAGGAATTTTCTGTTCCTGTTACCTACAAAGTACCTGTGAATTTTACTTTTCTTTAATTCATTTCTATTTTTTTTAATTATTATTTTCTTTTGGTATGTGAATGGGCATCTTTTCTTGAATGCATAGTTGTTTCTTCTTAACAGAAGAAAAATAAATAATGAGTAACAAATAATATATTTTAGATAATAATTTGCAACACTGTATTGTTTCACAAGACTTTGTTAAATAACTAGTAGCCAGCAGAAATTGACAAGGGGAAAAAAAAAAGATTTGAAGATGAGCAGCAATCTAAATTTGAACTTGTTATTCACAAAACTTACTTAGAAACCTGCTTTTTTTTTACGTGATTATTTCTGAAAATGCATATGCAATACTCTCCCTCTGTTGTGTTTTACTACTTCTCTTGGTCTATAGTTTTCAGTTTTAATGCTCATATTATTCTACTTTTAAAGGCACAAACACAAATGTGTTATTGCTTTGTGTACTTGTAACATACGTGGACTTACATTATATATGATCTCACCATATTGCTCTCATTTTCTTCTCTAAGTATGACATATTATTGTAGATGTGGAAGATAAGTCTTCAAAAAATCTCTTATCTGTAAACTGAACTTCTTAGTTGCTTATGAGCTTCAATTCATGTATCGTTGATAATACTCTATTTAATAAATGTCTGAAGGTAACATTTTAATTTCACTTTTCACTGTCATTTTCTGGCAGCCACATAGTGATACAGACGAAGRAAAATAAGATTTGATTGTCAAAGAATAGTAGATGAGTAAAAAAACCATTTCTACTGATGTTTCTTCATATATTAACACACATTATTCTGTAGCTTGATTATTGTGCTTAAGACACACATTATACTGAGTCCTTAGGGAGAACCACCAGTGTTCAAAATGGAGTGGTTTTGCCTCTAGTATCACACAGAGCATATGTCAGATATATGCCATCACCCTCCCCGGGTCCCCACTGACAGCCACAACGCATTTCATCACCAGAAGGAGCTTACAGTCCTTTTTTCAATTATGCCTGAGAAAACAACATTCAAATACTAGGTAGGAAARAGGTGAAAATGATAAGAGAAGGTGCACTCGTGCTCTTGCTCTCACTGTCACAAGAGTAAGCAAAACTCTGCATGTTACTGCTGTATCATCTCCCACTTCATCMCTACATGGTGTGCTCGTTTTTATAGCAGCAGCTGATGGTAGGGCTTCATCATGGGAACTGCTCTTTTAGGGTCTGCAGCCTTCAGCTGTGGCTTGTCACCATGAGCCATTCATCAGCTGCACTAAATACTGGCTTTCCTGTCYGATAGAGCATATGAGGTAATGTGGGCTGGCTGTTGAGGAACAGTGTCTTGATTAACAAAAGAAGAAGTCAGCACGAGCCCGGACGTCAGCAAACGTGACCATTTTGAAGTCAACCGAAGGCATGGCGCTGCATCTGCGGTAGTAACGAGAGCGACAGGTTGGTGGTTCGGGCACAGCACTGGGGCTCGCTGAGCCCATCTCAATTCTGCAATGTGTTCCAGTAAGATTTTAGAGCAGGTTCCTCTGAAGTACAAAGGCTAAATTAAATCTCAGTGGTGACCTCCTAAAAGAAGGAAGAAAGGGCTGCTGCTCGCTCTTGGCCTGATGCCTCGGCATGGGGCGGCTCCTGTCCTTGCYCTTGGCTGCCATTTCCTGCCTATAAAGCGCAGACAGCGACCGCTGCCACCACGGCCACGTTTGCACGAGGGGCATCCAGGTGCTGGAGCTGCACTACCTTGCTGCTGCCAGCAGCCATTCCCTGAGGGCTGGGGCAGCACCTGGGAGCGCAGCCACCACGGGCTGCCAAGGAGGCCTCTGCTACCGCCCAGAGGGGCGAGCCGGGCACAAGCGCCTGGTTGCTGGAAAATGTCGGCCAGGGGAACTGGCGCCTCTCCAGCACCTGCCCCTGGGGGCTGCTCTCTGCACAGCTGCTGGCATCCAGGTCAGTGACCCTCTTCTGAGCGCGTAGCTTGTATTTTTGGTTGCCTGGCGTGCAGTGTAGACTTTATCCCAGATGTCACGTGGGGCAACATCTGTGTTTTAGAGCAGCCCAAAGCGCCTGYGGCCTTTTCCCCTTGTTACCACTAACTTAGCGTTGAATGTTACCAGGCCCAGGGGCACATTTGCCTTGTGCAAGGTCCCACAAGAAAAGCCTGAGTGAGACACCACTGATGAGGGCCATTTTGCACTTGGCATCACTTCCAGAATACCTCTGCTCACTGATGAGTCCCCGTTGCCTCTAACTTCCCGGAATCTGTCAGCCAGTCTTCCGTCCATTAAACACATGCCTCCCCAGTATCAAGTACCGCAAGTGTTTTACTCTGCGTGTCATGTAGTGCGAAGCCTTGCGAGTGTTTATTACATCCACAGTGTTACTTTTACCAGCTAACCCTGTCATCTCATCAAAGCATTTTCGACAAGACAAGTTTCCAGGGAACTACGGCATTTATTCGTCTAGGCACTTTTGAAAACATGCCAAGTATCTATCTGAATCTCTGTGTACCCTGTGTCTTTAGAATCTGACTTTCAGTTTCCTGTTTTAGTAGAGTTTCAGATGTACAAGGGGTGCTTTTATTTTTTATTGCTGATTATGAAGACCTGTAAGAAGCTATTAATTGAAAAATAAAGCTATGTTTCAAGTTTCATGATCATCATCAGTATTTTTAGATGCTGATAAAGTCCTGCAAGCGTTTATATGCTAGATATTTATTGCATTCTGTATACACATTGTAGAAGACTGCTGAGATAACTAGTCAAAAGAAACCCTACCCATAAATCACCTTGAACAAGTGGTTTGGAACTGCCTAAAGTTTTTTGCTCCGTTGGTTAGCTCTGAGCAAGTCAAAAGGAAGCTTGCATTCCAAAATATTAAAAGAATTAGTTTAATTATGTAGAAGCTGGAGATTATATATAGTTCATGATATAGATCAGACTGGACTAAGCCATCATCTGCAAGCTAACAGACCAGAAGAATAACTTGAATTTGGTGTTTATTTATACACTAGTAGCCCTTAAAATCATACTTAGCTTATTACTCCTGAACCTTTTGTTTTGTTTCCCATTCAGTGACAGAAGTATTAAAATTCATTGTTTGTCAATATATATTTCAGTCTTGCTAGGCGTAAAAACAAAAACCGTGGCATCGGCATGCACCACTGCAAACTTGACGGAGTGGGTTCAACAGTGTGTGTGTTTCCATTTCAAAATATAAGGAACTCAATCAGAAACTACAACTTGGTTAGTGTATTTTTCTGAAATGAAGTACTCATAGCCCATAGACTATAAGTAACATCATAGGTAACATCTCTTTAGTTACTGACTGGAACAGGTGTTTTGCTGCACTGCCTGAAGCAGTGAAAATTCATTTCTTAGCTCCTAGGAAATTCACAGAGAAGAAAAGAGGCAAGAAGGAGCAAGACTGTGTAGTCTGATGGTTAGGACACACACTGACAGCTGCCTCTTATCCTTTCTGGCATCATCCTATATGCAGTTATAGTAAATGGTCATCATGTAAAATGCAAAAACAAAACTCAAAACAGGATTTGGGCCAATAGCAATCTCACTCTGGTGGTTTATTAAAAGAGATGAATGAGTATTGTAAATTAAAGGATTTCTTTGCCTCAGCTGCCTGGCCTGCATATGGATTCCTACCAAAGAACAAGGTGCCTAAGTGTTAAAACCATTGCATATGGACAGAGAAAAGAGTTTCCTGTGTATTTCACACATGCATACTCCTGCATTTTTGTTAAGCAAGTAGTGAATTTTGTAATAACATCTGCCYGAGAAGCAACTCCCTTTCAGTTCCTAGATTTTTTTTAGAAAAAAATGAARAATGTTTATTGTCCCTGAAGCCTCTTCTACTGAAAAGAATTCCTACCAGGCTTTATAAGTAACAGGTTCTCTATTGTAGCACTAAATGTGCTTATTTTGTGTGGCTTTCCCCTTCAACAAATGCCCATCTCCCCTGTAATAGCTCACAGTCCTTGCTAAGCATTTTTATACATTTTATATCCAAATACCTCCTGGGGATTTCATCATGCAAGACTTACGGTATTTTCAACATAAATTTAGCATAACCTAGAGCTCTAACTCTTTCTTTTGAGATGCTGCACCAATGATTTGGAAGAATGTGATTGATAAGAGGGATTTGCAGCTACTAAAATGAAGTCCTTGTAAACCTSACTTTTTAGTGCTGCTTTCCATTTTTGTTGCCTAAGGTGTCCCTTGGAAATATCACAATTTTACCAAATAAAGTCTCCTCACTAAATATATTTTACAGGGCTTCTAAGTATGTTTAAACCACGTGAATACTGTGGATAAAAGATGTCWGGTTTGTAGCCAATTAGTTTTAATATCCATAGTGCAACTTCTTTGTTTCTTTTATATATTTCAGCTTCTGTCTCCATACGCAAGACAAATCTACTTTAATCAATAGATAAAAAAATAGCAGAAAAAAACATGACCACCTGTCGCTATTCCGCTATTCCATCAGTTTTATTATCTTCCTGGGACCCTTGAGTGTCCATTCCTGTATTGTCTCCGTGGATGGGATGCACATCCAATAATTAAACATCACCCTTGAGTTCAGTCCTTATCTGAAAGTTTCTAAGTAGTTCTAATACAGCTTTCATTTTGTTTTTCACTTTATTTCCCTGTTTGTGCTCTGCAGTAGCTCAAAATACCGTTTTGCCTGACAAAGCATTTGTAATCTCTTATCTTTCTCATTATGTTCTGTACTCTGTACAGTAGGAGACTCCTTCCTTCAGATTGCTGGAGGCAGCCTGGGTTTTTTTCAAAACACTTTCCCTAAAAATCGCTTCCTCTAGCATGTGCTGTGCTGCTGATTTCCATCCTTTGGTAGCTCACTGACTTTTTCAGCAGTGACTATATTCTCAGAGAAAAGAAAGACCAAATACCAACATTAGGCATGTGGGAAGCAACTAGCTGAAATTGCAGAGTTGTAACTTGACAGGAGTCTTTTTTTTTTGCCTATTTTCTCCTTTTGTTCCCTCACAGTGTCCATCATAATTTGTTTATCATTAGCTGGCTAATTTAGGGCTTAATTGTGCTTAAACAGAGATTTTGGACAGAGGAGGACTGTGAATGTTAACATGATTCAAGGAGAATCAATATTTCCTGCATTTCTATGGTGTCTATCCTCAAAGCTACCCTTTTTAGAAAGCATATTGACCTGCCTGTGATGCCTCTCTCCAAGTCTGCTGGAATAACTGGCATCAGCTTTAAACTCATCTCTACCAYGTTTTTTGTCATTGGGAGGTGCATATTGGTAGTTCCAACCAGTTCTGTGGCTCAGTGGAGGCAGAGCTGCAGAAGTGAGTGCTTTTTATGATACTCATAGTGAGAGAAGGTCTTCACTCTGTCCTCAGGCCAAGCTCTCTTAAGCCCASAGAAGAGAATTACTATAATTTGTAACTTAAAATTTGAATAAATAGAGTCTGAAATCACAGATCAGTTAAGGAACAGTAAGTATGGTTGACAGAGGTGGAATAAAGTTACCTTACTATTGTTGCCATATTATGCATAATATACATACTMTATTATACATATTACTATCTTTGTTTTGGTAAATTTACTTGATATGTAGATGCTACCATGATGAACGTTTGTAAATATGCTCAATATGCTGTTAAACAATCCCTCACTTCTCCTCCTTTAGTAGATTTTTCTCCAAAGGAATGAGAAATTTTTAGCAWTTTGCCCACTTTGATGCATGTACAGGAAAAGCTGGTAAAAGAAATGAAATAGTTATTTTGATGAAAATTCATGAATGACTTGGTGTGTATGTGACATGCCACTTGATGCTATTTTAATTTTGTTGAAATATGTTTAGACTAAAAAAAAAAGCTGCAACCCCTCATATATACCTGATTAGCAGTGGAACATGTGGGTTTTTCACATGTGCATGGGTCACTGTTTACAGGTTGATCTTTTTGTACAACTGAAGGGCAATAGTTCTCATTAGCATTAGAGAGCAGAGCAACCTATTTGGAACATAATATGCATCTCTGACAGAGAAAAATGCTTGCTTCTGAAATAAAAATGAATATCAGAATATTAGTGCACTAGTAAACTAAATATCTAGAAGAAAAGTCCTTCCAGTTTAGAGTACCAAGCTTTTTTTATTATTTTTTAGGTAGTAAGAAAGAAGAAATTGCCTTGTTTAGGTTGAAGRTGTTTTGAAAAAGCTGAATGCATCCTACGACTGAGTGAACTCTACTTTGATATATATTTAAGAYTCTGTTGGATCTTCTATTAGATCTCTGTGTTCATATCAGTTCATCTTGAGGAAAATCCTCAAGAAATACAGAATCCTTTTTTCATTAGACATCTATGCTCCTGTTTGGAAATGAATTATAAAGACCTGAAAGAAATAATGTATGTGTATGTTGTGTGCAAATGTTAGACATGAGAGGGAGAAGATAAATGAACGAAAACAAAGATATATATTTTGAAGATGTTAAATCAGTAGCTGCAAAAGGTACAATTAGTAGTATTTTCCTAAGAGCAATTTAGATTAAATTGCTGCTGCTGCTATTTTTGTTACATGTCTGAGCTGTCTCTGAAGCAGTTTTAGCAGTGTATATATTCTGTCAGCATGARTTTTTGAAACCAAGGTAGCTAGAAAAAAAAGAGACTCTAGCCTATTGCAGGCATAACACCCTAAACATTCATGTGCTAATAATAGATTAAGTGGGCAGGAATTTCTTACCCACTACAGATTTTCTATGTTTTATTGTTTCCACTGGTTGTTAATTTGTATTTCATGACATTTTGTAATATACCCTCTCAAGAACATGACATTAGGATTTATTTTTATTAGGATTTATTGTAAGGGTTGGTGTATGTGGCAAGCATTGCAGCAACAATTTCCCTTTGTTCCCCACTTCAGGTCTCTCATCACAGACAATATCACTCTGTTGAGTGTCACCGTCATAGGTCTCAGTTCCTGCTTTCCCACTGCWGCAGTGGAAGCTCTGTGCTCAGACTGCTCGAGGTTCGTAACAGTGGCTAGTGACATTGGTCTCCAGTGTGCCTATCTGCAACGGGAACTAGCTGGCCTGAATATCTGTGCCCCCAAATTCAGAATATACAACAGGCATTAAGAGCACAAATCTTAGCTGCCATGTGGAAAGGTTCTTCTAATATACTAATTCACTTCCAGTCGTCCCTGATGCTTCCAAATGTGGCCTCAGCAGTGCTGCTTACACTGATGAATGCTTTCTATATACAGAGGTTAAATACTTTGTATTTGATGGTCTTGCTGTGTACCTCTGCATCCTTATTAACCAATATTATTTAGCCAGCTATTGGTTGAAGCTCGATAACCTGATTTCTGACACCCTTCCCAGAAAGCTGTGGCTGATAGGCCTTTCTGTTGCTAATGACCACCCATCAAATCCTGTCTCATCTTGAAATGAATTCATGCTATGAATTTATAAAGATACAGTATCATGAGCACTGCTAAAATCTAATCCTGCTGTCTTCTCATCAAGTTCATTGTATTGCAGTGGAAGAAATAACTTGTGTTTGAGGGTGAGCATTCTCCAAGGGCAGGTTGCCCTCAGTACAACATCATGATTTCTTTGACTGGGGCAAGGATTAGACTGAACATGAATTTTTTTAGACCTCTGTGTTGTGAAATGTGCTGGCAAAGCAGTGTCTTCAGAGTAGATCCTCAAAAAATATAGACACTTAAAATTAGACTATTAAAAAGGCAATTGCAGGGCTAAAATTATACCATGGAAAGTACTGGACCTAAGTAATATTTCAGTACTGGCAGGGCCTATTATTTCCTCATCTGCTAAACCCAGTTTCCTACCACATACAGAATGAACATGATTCTTGAGGCTTTTGGTACATGGTAAGAGTACTTAACGTTGGAGAATTCATGTTCATGATTAGTAAGGTTCTGCTTTTTGTTCTGATTGAAATGCACTGAAATGTTGCAGTCAGTAGGTCAAGAGCACTTCCAAGTTCGTGCTGTGATAACTGAACTCCAACATCATCATTTTCTTGTGGTCCAGGGAATGGACTAGTGGAGGGAAAAGTAAAAATTACATGTGGACACCTCAACTGCTGCAGTAATAATATAAGTTTACGACCTAAACTAGTTAAAGCCTTTGAGTAATGGGGAAGAAGGGAGGAAGCTTTGAATTCCCTCAGGCAGAAGCGGGCATGAAAGCCAAGTCCTATATCCTGCCTTCCATTTGGAGTCTCCTTCTTTAGACACTTTCCAAACCACCTGGATGCCACCCTGTGCCATGTGCTTTAGGTGTCTCTGCCTGAGCACGGGGGTTGGACGAGATCATCTCTAGTCCCTTTCAACCCTTCCAACCTCAACCATTCTGTGATTCTGTCATTTTGTGATTCTGTGTGATTTCAGCACCAAATGCTTTGGAAATGAGGATGCCACATGAAAGGGCATCACAATAACCTCTTTTGGCTACTGCATTTTAAAAAATGTGCATCAAATTCTTTCAGCTTCCAGAACAAAGTCTTTAGGTACCTGTCTTTTGGGATATGTTTATGGCTTGGGAAGCACCAAAACTTTATTGTTCTCAGTTGATTAGTACTGGCTGCACTGCCCCTGTTAGCTAGTCTGGAAGTGCCRCTGAACATTAGGAGCCTGCGCCCCCTGTGGAATTACGGATTCTGCTGCCTGCACTGGATGTTCAAGTCTCTGTGAGTCCAGCCATTGATTTCCTTTATGCCTTAAGGAAACATTTTGATTCCTGTTAAACAGTTTTAGCTAGTGGAGGAGGGAAAGCACAGACTTGTTTCCTTTTCTTGATAAACTTCACAATGTAAGTAATGCTAGTGGAGCAATTCGGCAATGTTAGGAATAAATAATGGTCTAACTTTGGTATGTGAGGGCTCTGCGGCAAAGAAAACCTGCCCATATGCACTGGGGGTGGAGAGAGAAGGTTTTATAACAGATTTAAAATTAGAAAACAAAATGGCCTGATTAACAGCAGTAGGAAGAGTTCTGCAGAGGATGAGGGGAGAAATTAACGCCTGACATTCAAAGGCAGCTGTGAAGTATGAGAAGCTGCCGCACGCGGAGGTAGTCACAGCCCGCAGAACACCGAGTTCTGAATGATCCGTAATGCTGCAATAGATCAGRTGGCCGAGGTGTGGGATCTCGCAAGTGGTGGCTCATCTAACAGCAACAGATCACCTCTGCCTAGCAGGCTAGTAAGCCAGTAGATTCTGTAAAGAACTACAGCAGTATGTTGGTATTAGACGTGGGTGTGTGGGGGTGTGTGAGAAGATATTTTGAGCAGTGGCACCAGCTGAAAGTACAGATTTTAGCATCCACCAGGTCTATTTTAGAAACAGAGTGAGCTTCTCCCCTAACCTCAGTATTTGGTGCTTCAGAAAGCAAATTTAATTCAGCTGCTGCTGTCTCCATCTCAGAATATAGCTCTATCTTCCAGTTATCTTCAAATGAAAGAATGACAGCGATCCCTAACAAGTATGCTTTATAGTGTTTAGATTTGGGSCAAATGGTGTAAGGAGATTGGAGAGGTGTTGCGGAGCTGCAATACGGAAATTTCACCCCTTTGTCAGGGCTGTTACTGAGGCTTTTGCCCAGACACACTGTAAAAGATCTGCTACAGCAATAACGCAAAATGCATTTTCCTCTCCCTGACCTGGATGTACCCTCATCATGATCAGCACAGGGATGCAACATTTTATGTGTGTTTCTTTCTCCCACACAGACTGAGAGGGAAAGGCCATGGGTGATGAAGATGCACATAAATCCTTGCAAAAGTGCCCAAATTTCTAAGCAGCTCATGGCCCTCAGTGGATAGACTCACTATGGAAGAAGGAGAGAGATAAGTCCTGTCCCAAAAGCAGGAACACAGGAATAATAGTATTTAAAGAGCTTTTCCTTCAGACAAATATTGTCTCCGTCTTCTCGAAGTATTTTTTCAGTGTAGACCACAGTCTGGCACCTGGTGAATTATTCTCGTGTGTGAAGTTGAATTGTAGCTACGTGAAGATAAATTTATCTCTGCTAATGATAGTAAAATCATACAGACTCTTTGTTGTTGTTGTTGTAATAAGTTGCTGGGCCTGAATAAATCAAGAGTAGATTACTAGCTAGAGAATACTGGAGACTGTGAAATTATATGTGCATTTAATTTCCTTTAAGGCAACCATATCTAATACTTCATCTTTCTAGGTCACTAGCATATTCATTGATATTCAGTACTATTGCTTTTTTTTAATTAATAGAGAAATAGCAAATACCTATTACAATTAGTCTGGCTAGGGATTTAAAATCATACTGATCCACCTATATCCCCTTCACCTTAGTACCTCTCATTCCACTCCTCTGCCCCTTTTTTTCCTGGTAACATCTAAGCTTTATATATGACCACTGATAAAACTTGATTAAGAATTTAGAAACCTTTTTCACCTCCTGGGTTGTGGTTACCTGAAGAAGCCATTCAATTCTTGCTGATTCATGAATGGAGATGGAATTAATTTCAGTAAAAGCAGATAAACAGTTAGTTTCAAGGTTTAAGAAAAAGACTGATAGATTTCACATGGCTTATGATGTTTGTTTTACTTCTGCTAAAACATGATRCGAGACAGGAAGTTTTGTGGGGAATAGAAACAAACAGCACATATCATGGAATGCCCCCTTAATTGCTGTTCATTCATCCCTTCATTTAAATGCCTTTAGAAAATTTGCTTTTCTAGTGGTGCTCGTGATTTGCCTTACTCTTTTATGAAAAATCAATAGAATTCTAGTGCTTGCCTTTGAATTTCCTGATACATATTTGTTCTACATCTTGAATGTATTTTTTTTTCATTTGAAACTTTTCTTGATCAGATACTCTCAAAGTTCAGCTCACGGTCAAAGGTTCAGTTATATATATCATTCAGTTTCTATTGAGCTCATGTAACCTTCTGATTGCTCCCCTTATTACTCGGTAAAAAAGGCAGCAGTTCTTATGTGGATTAACATCTTCAATTGAGCTGGAATGCTCATTTTTTCAGTAATGTGATAGGCATCRGTATTTAAATGAATTCCTGGTTTAAGGCCAGTAACTTGTATGTGAATGCTCAAATTTCCACRTCAAGTTTATTAGTCTTTTCCTTAGTGTTTAGTATTTTACACAATGACCATAATTACTTTGTGAATTTATGTTGTTCCACACCTTTGGCAAAGATGTGTTTCATTGTGCACATTTAACTTTGGCTTATCAACTGCCACAACATTTGTTATATTTTGGKTTTGTATTTTATTTAGGTCTTTTCCATCTGCATCTAAATCTTGCTGTCAGCAAACCATGTTCTGAACACTATGGAGGATGTTATTTGGAAGATTTTGCTTTTATCAGTAATGAGAAACAAAGCACATTTTCTTTCTAGCAGGAGGCTGCTGAAGAATCATTTAAAAACATATAGCTTTTTCAGATAGCCTGCCATTCTTTATATTTTTGGGAGAATTCTATACTCTCYTTAAATTTTGAAGTTTTCTGTGTTAAAAGGGTACATAGGCATTTGGCAGCAAAATGTAATGCGGTGTATGCCATTTTCACCTCCGTTGATTTTTTTTTCAACTAATAAAACTGCTTTTGGATCTCTATTTCTCTTTGCTGATGTTTTCTCTGATATTTGGCCCTTTGTTCCTGAGTTTTAGATCTAACTACATCTCAGTAAAAATTCCTTGAAATACCAGGGATGACTCTCATATAGTAAAGCTGAAATCTAACTCACTGGGAGAGCCTTTTACTGCATTAATTACCATGACAACATGTGAATGCCACCAMAGTTTAAATAAGACATTTGCACTAATTATTTTTTTTTTTTCTGGAAAATTATAATATATGAGGAAATAAACATATACAGTCTATTACCTACTGGTATGTACTGGTTTATGTCAGTAGTCAATGTATTATCTCCTGATATATATTAATAGATCAGTATTATCAGTAGATAATGCAGGCTATAATGAAAGCTAATAAAAAAAGTACATATGTAATAATTCAGTTAAGTATATGGAGTATATGGWGCATACATGTCTATGTTGTCCATCTGTTGTTGAGGAGGTACAAGGTGCTTGGGTGAAGACTTATCATGTAATGTATATGCTTTTTAATTCTATAGTGATTACTTCTCAAGTATTAGTCACTACTATAGCCATCAATATCATAGTACTTAAAAGTAGTAATGACTTCCATGTGTTAATTCACTAAATATAAATTATTTACATTTGTTATAAAACTTGTTTTTATAAAAATGCAACTAGTACAGCTGTAAAAAAAGAAATGATTGTAATATAATGATTTTGCTATTTCTTAGGATGTAAGTTCGTATCTGAGTCATGGATGACATGGATTTTTTTTTTCTCTGAAAGTGTGCTTCCATGAGCTTAGTGAAATCTGTGAGTTTGGCCACTTATAACACTTACTGAAGTAATTTGTTTTCCTACCTYGCTATGAGTTCAGGCCGACCCAACTTGCTGTATGGCTTCCTTCTTACCTCATTTATTTTCYATTTAGCAAAACTACATAGGAAATATTGTACAGTATTTAGGTCGCTCAAATGGAATTATTCAAACAAAGTCTTCAATCAAAGATAACAGAAATGTCAAGTACAAATAGAAAAGCGTGTTGGGGAAACAAGTGTTTTGACATGTTTGCTCTAGTAAGCTAGAGCAAAACCTTTGCTTTGGAGTAAGGAGTGGGGCTGGGTAACTATCCATTGTTAATCTCTGAATACAAAAATTGTGATCTAAAGGATGAAATGAACTAACTGAAGAAACGCTGTATTCCTGTGTGTTAGCTGAATCAYTCTCACTGCCTGTTTTCCCTTCCTCTCCTGGCGGCTTCCAGAGTCCATATGCCGCAGAGCAGGAGCTTCCTTGAGAGGTGCTGGTGCTCCTGCCTGCATTGGGCAGTAGATGGTGCTAGATGAGTAGTGAAGTTACTTCTCAAAAAGCTTCCTCGGTCGAAAGCCGCAGTTCAAAATCAGGCTAAAATGCTCTGCAGTTTGGGTGTTTGTTTGTTTGGCTGTTCGGGGTGGGAATACTGAACGATGTGCTTAGCGATTTGAGTGGTGGTGATGGGTGAGAGTTAAMATGCCAGTTGCTTTCCAAATGTCAGCAGTGCTTTAGCACTGGAAGGTTGCCGCGTGTCACCAGGGCAAGACCACCGTTTGCAGTGGGACAGAGAGCAACGTGCAGGCTTTGCACGTAAGAACACTGCTTCCCAACACATCTGTGTTAAAAAGCACCATCAGCTCGTATGCCACAGGGTTTGCTGCTGAGCATGTCTGAAAATCATAGGTCTTCAGGAACCAGTGYGATTAATTTAAAGAGTATGAGCAGGTAAGACCTCCCTGTTGACAAGAGAAAAAAGAAGTTATGCTCATGAAGTTTGGATTCTAATTAAGTAGTTATAATAAGCAAAGAAAATTATCCTCCAATGTAAAAAGCTTGTTGACTAAATAACATTGTTCAAATTTACGTAAGTGAGTRCAAGTTCATATGGTGCAGGGTTAGAAATAAAACTGAGAATTTCTTTAAAATCAGTGATCTCAGCAGTTGTTCACTGGCTATGGTACTTTCCAGTGGCTTTTCCATTTCTAGTAGTTTCATTACTGAATTGCTTTCTGKTTTTGTCTCCCTTACCTTTTATCTTCTTTAAAGGAAAAATACTTCTTATGAGCAGGGCTATATGCTTGTCCTCAGCAAAAAAATTAGAGATAAAATTTGCAAAACAATAGTTAGTGGATTTCTTTACAAGATTCTTTTACACATTGATCCTCTGTAAAATCCATTTTTATATGCACTGAAGGAAAAAAATGAGAAGCTCCTTCATGAAGTTCTTTATTTTCACAGTCTTCATAACTTTTGCATACTACCATAAATAGGGCAATTATTCTGGATTAATGCTGTATTTGGCTTAGAAAAAAAAAAAGAGTACTCCTAATTATTATAGTATGTTTTAGAAAACATAAAACATGTTAAAATAAGAGAAATTCTGCATACTTTTTTTGTGTATTAGAATATTTATTATTTTAATTACTGTCGGACATAAATTGGTGATGTTGAAAATAGGCATAGTGGGTTTCAAGATCCTAGGATTAATTTAGAATGTAGAATTCTGAATCCAGCACTCCTTGCATTATATTTATTATAGTATATGCTTTTCAGAACAAAAATGTAACTTGACATTGGCAGTTAYGTGCCCTCTGACTCTGGGAGAGTAAGTCTATGAATAGGTGCAGCCCTTACTGGTAATGTTCCTGTAATGCTCATATGGTTCATAGTGTTTAAGCATAACATTGCACAACCCACATTTCAGGTCCACATCTGTAAAAAGTTTTCTAAGACTCTTGACAGTGCAAAAGGTGCATTTCTAAAATTCATTGAGGTAGTTTTGAAGTAAGCTGTGCAAGAGAGAGCGCTGACTTAAGATCCTCCTTTGTTAACGTAAAAAATAAGAATGGGCAGAAAGAATCCTCAGGCTGTGATTTCTGCACTTCTTTGGGAAGGATACTTGACCTTTTTTCCTATGAGGAAACCCTAAGAGGCCTCATAATCTGCCCTGCTTTTTGGCTAAAATTATTTCAACTTTCTGCCTCCTTCATCACCAACATCATGCAGCATCATTCATCAGAAAAGGGAAGTATGTTTATAAGGTGGGGAAGGAGGAGGAATGAAAGTCATAGCTGTAAGGCTGATATTCTCTAAATTKCTGATTTGTTATTCATTTTATGATGTTTTTGTGGGCAAGATACTCTTGTATTAGTGCTGTGCAATGCCAAACATGACAACATTCAGCATGACCCAATGGAAAGGTGATTTACCAAACTGAGCTATAAAAATGGCTGTATTACAGGTGAGGGATTCTCAGAGAGAGCGCTACATGAGAATAAAGGAATTATTTTTTAACTGATGTATTTTTACCTCTTAAAAACTATGGAAGTATTTTTATTTACTTTTTATTATTATTAAATAGAACAATCTTGTTCTGTGTTTCTTCTGAGCATATTCTTGATTACATTGAGTAAACTTTTATTCCAGTAGCTAAATGTATCTAAAAAGTGACCATTGTAGATTTTATGGTGTTCACTTAGCAGGCTTGCCCTTAAGCACTGGCTGCACTTTCATTTCTCCTTGTAATCACTGATGTTACAAGAAAAATGAAGGTTTGCCGATGCGATGAACTCTTTATTTCCCTGCATGCTACCGTGAATACTATCAAACAAACAGTAGTGCTATGTTGTAGTGCCCTGTTTTTGCTTAGACTTGACAGAGACATGGGGAAAACCATGACAGTACTTTATGATACTTTACTTTCACAGTACTTCATGAATCTCCAAGAACCAGGATTTACTTCTTTTTATCAGTGATGTTACTAAATGTGGCCTTCCAATTTTAATTTGAAAGTTCTGCACAGTGCTTTGCAAGGGAAAATTTATCTAGTTTGGTTTTAGAAACATTGCTAAGTCTTAAATTGTAGAAATTGGGAATAATTTCTGGATTCTGAATCCAAAGGKTTTTAGGGTTAAGATGGATCATTCTTTATCCCCACCCTAGACAGGCATATTTTCAGATTTGGTCAACCAGAGCTAGAGTTGTATATACAGCATTCACATTCTGCGGTATTGTTACGGCCTAGGACTGGTTGTGTCTTGGAGCCAGCAAATACGAGCAGGTGCTACATTTGCACGAGGTACCCTGATGAAAGGYGATGTATTTCTGAAACACAGATTCTGTAAGGCTTTCTGCTGAGTTAGTGAGCTGTGCTTTCCCTCTTGCTAGAGAGGAACAGACACTCTCAAATGTTTCAAGTTTGTTCCAAGTTTGCAGTATTTTTTTGTGGTATCCTGCCTACCATGCAGCTTCTACCCATGGTAATGATGAAGATAAACATTAATAAATTATGTGTTTATAGAGACTTTCTAAGATGAATTGACTTCTACCACAAGCTTGCAGTAGAGAAAAGAGGGTATGCTGATTCCTCTTCCCATATCTAATTCTGAAAACCTTCCTCCTCTCCTTTCTTATTATCTTTTCCAGATAGAGGTTGTGTCTTTAACTCTGTTATTTCTGTAATGCTGTTTTCTTTGATAGTGAAATTGCCAGGGGAATCTGAACATGCCTTTAATCAGATACAATATATTTGTATCCTCTTCTTGTAAGCTGATTCTGCATGACTTTTCTCTATGTACTTGCATAAACCATCAGCCTTTTCTAAAACATGCAAACCTATTTTTAAACAAATTAAATTCTAAGTGGAAGATGCTTTAGTGCAAGATAAATACGTAATGAAATGGCTCATACTGTCCTTTAACTCTGTTGTGCATATCGTGTTTGTTTTAAAGAACACACCTTTTGCRTGTTTATCTTGCAAGTCACTATACATTTGGAGGATTCAGAGGTTAGAAAAGCTGGCGTGTTGCAATCCATTACATTGAATAAACACACTCAGATCTGAAGCTATACCATGATGAGAGCCTCTCATGTTCTTTGTGTAGATATGCAGAAARAATTTGGATCCTTACATTATTTGTAGTAAATCAGAGTTCAGATGCACCAAATCTGTAAATAACAGTGCAATAACAGTAATTTGAAGAATATTCTGTGTTTTTTCTGTGAAATTTCATGCTGGTTACAGATCTCCCTTTGACAGACCAGTCTCAAGTATAAAAGAATAATAAYAATAATATCTAACATCAGCAAACCCCTTTTATTTGTCCATCCCACCCTTTCCTTTTAAATTAAGTATCCAATAAAAGACATAAAGAAAAAAATATATATATACAAGATTGTGATGTGTATTGAGACTGACTAAGATTGTAGTAATGGTAGAAAAGAAGCTCAAGCCTCAGCTGAAAGATTGATCCCTTCAGATTAGAGCAGTGACTTGATCTAGATGTCTAAGTGGAAAAATATGAGTGTGACAACCATTTCTTTTATTTTGGCAAATCTCTATAGTATAAGAAGAGATAGGTAAGAAAGTTAAATAATTTATGTTGACCCGCTAGTGTTGTGCAGATTATGTTGGCAAARGAGACCTCATATGGAGAGTGCAGGATTTAGCATTGAAATCCTGAGGGTCTAATCACAAAGCAATTATTATTCCAGTTACAATGAGGCTAAGAAACACTTGTAGTCCAGATGGTCTAATTATTACCAATAGAGTCTGATTATTAATATAGTTGAAGTTATTACACATAAATGTGTAATATGCGACTCCTTTTCCTGGCGTTAGGCGCTCCCTGCCGATGTGCTGTTGTGGCAGATCATCAACATGCCAGGTTCTTCACTGGGAGCCACRGTGATGATGGAGACTCTTCCTCATTTATCTTGGGTCTGCTTGGATTGTCTTTGTCATTTCACTAGCATCATCCACCTACTTTTTCTTGCTTCATTGTCCACAGTTCTTATTATATATGTTGAACACCTTTTYTCTGTTGCTGTCCTTGAAGATCTAATCAGTTTTCCAGGCTCCATTGCTTTAGTACACGTAATCAGTGATTGCCAGTGTGTTCATGGCCACATGGTCTAGAATCTGTGCCTGCACCTTCAAGGCCTCAGCTATTGTCCTACTCTTACACTCCTCAATGCTACTTCCCTATTCTAGGGCCATAGATCACTCTACAYAGAGTAACTACTTTTCACAATTAGCTTCAGAAATAGAGCAAATGGATTATGTAGGCAGCACACAATTGCTCTAAAAGCGACTTACGCAGTAGTCATCTAACCATTAAGCAATAATCTGTTAAAGAAAAGACAAGGTAAAACAAGACAGAGCCAAGAGGAGCCCGGRCAGAGGCTGGTGGGCGCTAAGACCTGCATTATTAAGTTAATACCAAGTTGTTAAGAAATACTGCATAAAAAAAATCTAAAGTGTTTGTATATAACTAGACTTTTGTTTTATGACTATTGTTCTATATCCACATTTTTTTTACTAAATGATAAAATAGTAGACTTACTGAATAGCTTTTACAGTTTATAATAGCAAGTGAGAGAAGAYGGTGGCCTGTGGATTCCTGTTAACCTTTTTCTCTTGGTAAAAAAAAGGAAAAAAAAAAAAAAGAGTTCTTGGTGAACTATGGTGATGGCTTAAATGATTTTCCCATATAGTAGTAGGGAAATATGTGCTTTAAGTCTTCTCTTCATCATCCATTATGCCTTGGAGAGGGGAAAATATTTTTCTAATATGAAGTCCACAGGATTCTGTTTGTCTTAATTTCTCTCCTCCAAAAATTACATCCTTTAAATTGTTTAAAAAATCCAGCTTGCACTGAGCTATTGGAACACTGACTTAATAAAATATTTCACATGCAGCTTTGTTTTGGAAATAATTTGTTTTAGGGTAATAAAATTCCTTGAAAAATCCTTTCAGAAGAAATATGTTCTCATCTACATTTTGATAAGAAGCTTAGACATTCAAGCCATAGCTATCTGGATATGCTTTTTTATCAGTAGGGGTCTTCTTCAGTGTTTCCTCTGGCATAGGCTTTAGTAGGTCAGATTTTTTAAATACTTTAAATTATTTGTGTATCACATACAGCCACGTACCCCAAGCGACATGGGCACAGCACGCACTGACATAGGCATTAAGGAGCAWTTACTGAGTTTCGTGTTAGCAGGGACTGCAAAGCTGTGCCCTACACGTAATGATAATCAAATGGGCACTTAGATGATTTTTTCACGTCAAGTAGAACACACAGAACAATTATGTCAAATACATTGCTAAAAATTACCACAAATGCAAAAAGGAATTGAATTATGGTTGCTATGGAAACTGTAGCATGCCACTTCCTGACTGGATGCATGTAAAATTTCATCCTTAATGTCACACTGAGGATTTTTRCTTTTTCAAATTTTTTATCCAAGACTAGGTGAAGATGGAGTTCATGCATAATAATACATCTTTTCAAGTTATACTTCTCTGGCATGTTATGTTGCATTTTTTTGTTAATTGCAGTATATATACACAGGTGCTTCACTACTTGAATGTTGTAGAAAAATCCTCAGTTTTCCTTAATACATTTAGTASAAAAGACAGAAGATAATATATATGAGAAGTGTATTTTATGGAGGAGTCAGTGCTCATGGGCAGACAGAAAAGACCCAAACAGAAAGTGGAAAACAGAGATCTTTGGAAGAAAGGACCCAATTTAGAAGGTGAGATTTCTTTTCACATTTCACTGTTTTTACACTCAGTTAGGGCTCTCTGGACCATACTCGGTAATAGGACATAATAAAATACTTAGGAAGTATGAGATYGAATATAGGTTTTGTTTTGTAGGAGCTCTAGAACTCAATGTTGTGAGAGTAGGACACCTTTTAGTGGGAAAAAACATAAAGTACTTTTTCAGCAAATAATTGAAAATGTGGATGGAGTAGAGCAGAGGACCATATAATGGCTTTTGTTGCTGTGAATGTATATGTGAGCACAGAACAGGATCTGGCAGGGTAGAGGGCAATAAATGATTCCATCGTGGACTAGGATTGTTTGAACCAGCAATTCCCAATAGAGCCATTCTGGTGGAAATGTTTTTGTAAGATATAGTACGTCAGAGCTAAGGCATTTTTAATCGCTTTCAATAACCTTGGTCTGAGCAAGGTTACAGAGCAATGCTTAAAAATGTATTTTGAGTACTGGCTATAGAACAGGTCTTAGTAGATACAACATTACCAGACTTTCTCTCATTAGAAATTACTTGTTCAAATAAAATCTCAATGTCAATAGTCTCTCTGCAAATAGCAGCTGGTATGTACAAGGTGGTCTTTAGCACCAGATGTCAGTTACAGAGCGACTGCATATCCAGGCTCTAACAGTACACCAAAATTGCACAGAGAAACTTCAGTTTTCACTTATATGAAATGTAAATGTGCAATGTAATTTTAGATGTAAATGGATTTTTATTTTAAGAGCAGGTACTGTAGAATTAGGACCTTGTTTAATAACAATGAAATTCTGAACATGAACACAGTATTTTCAAAGCGTTTAGATTCATTCAGCGTAAGTGACCTTTCAGATTTCTTTTTTTCTGATAGCTAGTGTTCTTTTATACTATTTTTTAAGTTTCAGTTGCTACCTCATTTCTAAAACAGTGGAGAGTTTAAATTAAAAAGTTTAGAAATTCTTTTTAGGCTATTAATTATTTTAATTTTCTCTTAAATATTTTTAATAGCAAAACCTTAGAGTAACAATTCAGGTAAATCTGAAAATAGTGTTAAAGAGAGAAAGCGTCGTCCTTGATTCTTAATAGTTATCTGCTTTCATAGTCAGAAGGTGATGATATCACCTGTACCTCCAGGTCATTCCTGTTTGTCCCTCCTGGCTCCTGATAGTAATGGAATCACTTTGGTAYGGGCTCAGCTGACATATTTTTACGTATGTCTATAAATGCATCCACAGCCAAATCTCATACTGACTTCCATCAAAATCAGTGAAATCAGCCATTTTTTGTCTCAAATCTGTAAGAAATATGACCAAAGCTTGCAGGTAAGAAAAATCTTGTAAATACCCCTTTGCCTGGAATGAGGGGCAGGAGAGTCCTGCTATTTGATGCTTTTGTAAGCWCTGCTGCTGACAAACTCCCATTTGATGTAAATGAGTGTAGATCTATTGATTTTTCATCAGAACTAGCTCTTTGCAGGCCCAAGCAGACATTCAGCTATYTCTAAGAGCTGTCACCACTGAATCCAGGGCTCTGGGAGATTATTTGCTTATTCAGCTCTTCCTGCTCTGTRTAGAAATCCTTTTTCTACTGCTTTCTCTTCCTGCCTGTTTGCAGAAGGGCTCTCCACACTTGTGCAGCTGTTTGCTTCCATCGACTTGAGTTTTGTCTTCTGCTTTCARCTGAAGATTAGGATTGTTTGTGTTATGGTTTTCAGAAATGTGCAAGTAATTTATAGTTAAGTACTATATAGTTACTATCTTAAAAACAATTATTTTAAGGTTGAATGGCAAYGAGAAAGATGTTGTTACTCCTAATTGCCAAGATTCCTCCTCCTCCTGAGCCAGATGAGGCATTTTTGCTTTTGTGCTTTACTGRTACAAGAGGCGGGAATAAGAAGCAGCTTTGGAATTTTTCTCACAGCTTCGTCACAGGAGTGCAAGGCCATGGCAATGTCTTCCTGGTGGTGTCCTGCATACTCTTGAGCAGAGGTTATGCAGGGATGAGTTATAGCTGATGAGGCAGCATGCTGTTCTCCTTGTGTAGTAGCTCTGACTGTTCTGCTAATATTCTCACAAGAAACTGCTGATTTCTGGGGTCTTATTTATGCTGTGCAATTTGAGCTATGTGTTCTTGAAAGTGGAGCAGTTGGAGAAACATCAGGTTCCCTTTAAATCTGATTTTGCAAAAGCTTAATTAAATGGTGATTTGATGTTATGCAGCTCAAATATATTTGCCTGGCAGAAAAAACAGTGGGACTTGATGCTGGGTAGTATTTTCCTACTGAGGTTTGAACATGTTTTCTAGACATGTCTTCTATAAAAGATCTGAGCTTTCATCTGTATCTTTATAAAAGACATTCATGCATTTAACTGAAAACTCTATCTGTAGGTGCCTAGAGGTCTGTGTTTCAGTACTGAAATTGATATCCAGCTCTTACTGGATATTAGATCAAACTTCTAGCATGGAAGCATAGGCTACATGCATCTTAAAGAGGCATAAATRGATCTTTTATAATGTAGTGGTGGGTGTTTGTGGCTGTCTGTTCCAAGTGCCTTCTTATTCAAAACATGATGTTTACCAATGCTAGGAGTAACTAAAGCCTACTGAAGATTAACCCTGCAATTCGGCATTTATAGAATGAAATAGCTGTTGTGTATCACCATATTGCGAAGCCTGCTCGAAGCTGCTGATGGATGTTCATGAAGTGCTGGCACCCTTGAAAAGCTTCAAGAAAAGCCACCTCAGCGAGTAGAGGTGTTTTCCTTGGCATCTTTTTCAGCTTTCCTTAAACTAGYATTTCAGTACTAATACAGCTCTTAYACTGATGTCATAAACTTAGCRGTTTGGTATGACATAATTTCAGCCTCTTTGAATTAGTGGTGGCAGTTAGATTACTATTATTGATAGTGCCTGCAGGCAGGGAACCATTAAGGTGTCATAAACTTAGCAACCTAATATGACATAATACTCACCTTTTAAATTTAGTTGTAACAGTTAGGCTATATCCCAAGGGTCCCTACTTCTGTGCGCGTGTGGTATCTGTATGAGTATAGGATGAAACTTTTCAGACTGCTAAATTAGGTTTTTCTTACAACACCTGGTTAACAGCTATAGCCGCATTTATGAGAAAAATATTTTCTTTTTTTTGTTTTTAAGTAAAATGAGAACATTTTTTAAAAAACGTACATAGTGTAATTAAGAATGGATCAATTTTATGTATAAAAACATGAATCCAACTCAGATGATGATGGCTGTCCTCTTAAATATATCTCCATGTTTTGGTATTTGATATCTTTAGTTGAACTTAAGTAGAAGGCTAAATCCTGAGTAACAACTTTTTAGGCTGGTGACTGKCGATAGAAGGGTTTAAAGGTGCGCATGTACAGTGGTCAGAGTACAAGGAAGTTCATCGAGATCTGGTTACCACGCGGGATATCGTGGGTGTTGTGGCAGCAGCAGGTCAGAGCCAGCAGCATGAAAGCAAAGCCACCAAGGCACATGCCTTTGTTGCACTAGTTAGCTTAAAACACAGGGAGGAGTTTGGCGAAAGCCTGCAAGGGGGCATGGAAAATCTAACTTTTTTCAAATATTGTCGCAATATCCTTAGATGATTTGACGTATGAAAGCTTTGTACCTTTGGCCCTAGCAATTTCTCCATAGCAAGTCAGGCAAGTCTTCGTTTTCTGAAAAATCCAATCCTTGGCTGTGGTGGAAGCTTAATTCAGCGTAGTTATGTGTACAAGTCCCCCGTTGATTACCAGTAGGAATTCAAAGGGAAAATGATTTTTGGAAAAATCATTTCTCTGGATGTTTTTAGGGTTTATGTTGTATATTGCAATCTACTTAGCAGTAGACAAAGATAGAGCATACTCCAAACTGAAATTCTTCTGTTGGAAAGCAACCAAAAATGCATGTGGCCAAATCTGGAATTGAGRCTTACACCTAGAAACAGGCAAGGAATGACCTTGCAGTAACATAGGCCAGACAATGTATGATCAAACACAGCCAACCAAGACAACGGARCTGTAAAGACAGGAGTCCATGAGGCAGTAGAGAACAAGATTTTATGAGGAACACTATATAAAACCTGAAAGAACATGGTTAAGTCAGGTGAGATACCAACACCCAGTGGCAGCCAGGACTGTAAGGATAATAGAAAGCTACAGAACCAACCAACCAGAAAACCAGCAGGCATCAAAGCCAAAGGGTAACCAAGCACTGGACAACCTTTAGGTTTATTGTTATTAGAAAAACTAGTGGCAGTGATCATAAGGCACAAATTATATAAAACAAGAACGAGAAACAGATGTTGCTTTTCAGATGTTCTTCTGGGAATGCAAAAGTAAACCAAAACTAAAGGAATAATTTTGTTTTATGGAAGACAAAATATTAAGGAATAAAAGTACTTTGACTTTGTAAATCTTGTGTGTTYTCTTTGGTAGCGGAAACAAAAGCCAAGGAAACAAAATGTCTCCTACTGTGTTGTTCACCTGCTGCCTCTTGGTGTTGCTCCTCCTGCTGTCTTCTCCATCTGCTTTAAATTCATTTAAAAAATGTTCCTCCTTAAAAATAAGTTCTTATTAATTTCATAAGGCACAAATTAAGGAATATCAAACACAGACACTAGGTTGAATTACAAGCAATTAGAATACAATGGGGAGAGGAACAGGGAAGAAAAACATAGCAATTACAAATTGCTATAAAAATGATCTGTCAGGTTCTCAGGGTCATATAAAATTTTAATCTATCTTTTCCTGGGAATACTGCCACTCTAATTAATGAAAAYTTTCATTAGTGGTGTTTTTAGGATTTTGTCTGGTGTAAGTAAAACACTGTCTGAGATAATATATAGTAGATAAGAACCATGCTTGTACATTAGCCATGAAGTAATACWTAAGAAACAAGCCTAATTCAGCAACATCCTTTTATCATTTTCTTCACCTTTTATTCTTTATGTAGGAAAGTGAGACTTGTCCATATTTCCACTAAGTAAATCCAGATCATCTTTAACCTTGCATCCTTTCACATCAGTCTGTTGCTTTACTAAATGTCTAATTCTTTCTCATTTCAAGTTTTTGCATATCCAGTATAATTTTCATCATTTTTTTTTCAATCTTCAATGAGCTATCTCACCTTTTATTGCTTGAATTTCTTTCAGTGGGTGAATATGATGCATTTCTTAACTTCAGTCATTTCTTTGATCATGAAGCTTATTGCTGCACAAACATTAAACTTCTGTTTTTACATGGAGGGTGTGTATGTGTTTGTTTTTTAATGTTCAGTAAAATTATTAAAATGAGTGTATTTTTGTAGAGTTGAATGTGGTCCTAGTAGTGTAGCTCTGAAATTAAACATGATGAAATTTATACAGTAGGTTAAACTTGCTTAAAGGTTATGAATGAGAAAATTCTCTACACAAAATTTCTTAATTTCGGTTTTATGCTTACTGAGACTGAAGAAACTTACTTGAACCAGAAGAGAGTGAGTGGAGGAGAYTTCTGTCAAGTTCTGAATACTTTTGCATGTTCAGTGACTGTTGGGAGATCTTGCCATCAGCAAACAGTGTGACCTTCGACAGATCGCTTGATTTTGGCCTTCTGTTTCCCAGTCTGTTTAAATGCAATGGGCTTAGTTTTCTCCATAATTTCCTTGCTATTTTTCTGTAGTATTTCCACAGTCTTGTTTTTAAAAGACAAAAGGATAATTTTATCTGTTTTATGTTAGTTCATAATTTAGGATTAATTTTGTTTGCATGTTCTACTTGCTTCCATTTCTAGAAAAGTGACCATTAGTAGATGAATATGCATAAAGGCCCATTAGGAACTTGTTGGGAAGGGTCTTTCACCCTTCAGAAAAAGATTATTCCTATTATTGCCTTTCCATTTCTTCAGAACTAGGGAAATGTCAAAGAGCTATAGAATACTGTCACGTTTAACAGTCACTTATACTAATAATATGGAAACGTACTTTTTGGTTTGGTTAGACCATCAGACAACAAAAGTAACCTTCAGGTGAACACAGCCAGAAGTAGAAGAAATCACAAATAAAGGAAATCTGTTTTCTCTGGCATATTTACCTATATGTAGAAAACTGAAGAACTCATGCTCTTGTCAGKCACTAGTGGACCATACTAAAGAATGCTATTTGTGTTTCAAGAGGGTTTTTAGAAAATTCTGTGAATAATGGTGGGGGTTTTTTTATTTTATTATTTGAGCAGGCCAAAAGAAGACAACCAGTTTTCAGTAGTTAGCAGAAATCCMTAAGAGGCAAGATACAAGCCTGTACATGCCTCAAGACTTTGGACTGGCAAATATGAACAAGCATTAGGTTGACCCCAGTTTCTAAGCTTGAGGTTAGATGACCCGTCAGTCTGATGAAGTATTCTGCTTGGAATGGGTTGCTGTACACTACTTCAGCCTGGAGGGCACATGCTCCAAGCTCTGAAACAGTGATTTTATTACATGTCTTCAAGGCAAAATGCAGGTTTAGCTGAAATCTCTCTTTTCTGTTTTGTCTCATTCTGTTTTGCTATCATCATTCTACGATGATAATGAACAGGACTTTCTGATTGTTGGCTACCTGGCTACCTTGATTTGTAGATACAGAATAACATGAAATGGAAAAATAGCATTGCCCATTTAAAAAAAAAAAAAAAAAAAAAAAAAAAAAAAAAAAAANGGCAAATGTTTCAACATTTATATTCGGAACTCCTAATTCCTTGAGTCTCACTACCAAGAGCTTTCTTCACATGCTTCCTTTCTGAACTAAATGCAGTGAGCAAAAGCCCAGGCTCCTCTTCTTGGTGCCTTTAGGCTTATGCCACTTGCACAAAAAGCAAGAGGAAGCATTGAGGAAGACCAGCTTTGTACTTATGCAGTACTTTTTCCACCAAAAGTATGGTGCTTGCTTTGTAAATCTGAGTGCTTATTTTACATGTTATCGTAGCAATTAATTTGAACAACAACAAAGTAAAAAATGTAAAAATCTGTGAAACCTCTCAGCTTTTTAGGCAAGCTTTTTTCTAATTTTCCAGAATGTGAATAGATATTTTGCTGCTGAGAAGAATAGCAGAACTTGCATGGCTACTGTTTTGTTAGGCTGCAAAGTGCTGCTGGGAGGCCTTTGGTCAAATTACCTGCTCTAAACATGCCTTCAGCAAGGTGCTAAAAGGTACTTTCCAGCTGAGCTTTCAATACCTACAGTGAATATAGCTTCTACGACCTATTTGGGCAACTTGCTTTACCCTTCAGCTACCCTTATGGTGAAGGGCCTCTATCCTCGTGCTTCCTAATACAGAACTGAACTGGAAATTTCCATGTGGCAAWGCATTTGTTCTCTTCCGTCCCAGCACTGTGTGCTTCCTTAGAAGCCTATCTCCGTCTAATGTAGACTGTTCCATTGGGCAGCTGAAGGCTCTTCCTTTAGAGTTTTTTCTTTTTTCTTTTTTTTTTTTCCTCCCCTTGAAGCTTAGTGAACCTAGTGCTCAGCCTCTCTTTGCACATGGTTTGCTTCCCTCTCCATGTTCTTAGTGGCCCTCCACTAAGCTTGGGAAGAGACTGAGAGAAGATTAGGACTGGACCAATGTTCCATGTGAAACTGGAAATTTGTCTGCTAAATTCCTTACCAGTGGAATAAATCATGCTGATCTTTCCTATGAAAGAAACCTAACAATATATGTATAGAGAGGAAGTATCTTGCAGGAATACTGGTAAAGTTTCAGCTGTAGAGTGATGCGCCTGACTTTATAGGTCAAATGCTTCAGTGGTTTAGGAAGTTGGTTGGACATTTATTTTTGATATCCTATTTCTAAATCTGTTGAGTTGGAGTCTCTTTATATTCCTTTTTACTTTCATAGTTTTATGCGAAATCACTGATATAATCACTGATAATTGGATGTGTCAATAACTTTGTACCTATCATACTGATGAATTTATTCATGTCTCTGCTGGGTGTGGTTATCAGCCTGACCAGTGTACAAATTCTAGTATGGGCCATCGGAGAGACCAGATTTTCTCTTCTGGATCTTCAGTATCCCTGCAGAAGAGACTGAACTTCATTTGTAAATACTAGTCTAATTATCCTAACAGAGTAAATTGTATGGTATTTAGCTTGACTAATTTGAAAGCCTAAAATCTGAGGCTGCTTTGGAGTGATTTGAAATCTGTTTTTCCAGGGAGTTAGTCAGGCCAGATGTTTAAATGCTAGATTTCATTCTTGTCTCAATTTTTTACCTAGATAGGAATCTCCCTAATGACTACATAAAGGCAAAAGGCAGTTTCTGTTATACTGTAACTAGATGCTATTGTGTTGCCACCCGCCCATGATAATAGAAGAAACAACAACAACAAAAGCCTGCCAAATATCTCAATTTAGTTGATGTACTATCCAAGCATTTAAAAAACRAACAAATAAACAAAAAAATGCTACTTGTTTAGGTTCTTCAGAACAGGCATTTCTGAAACCCTAAACATATGGCATGACTTAAAATGCCTAGTAAGATGGAGCTCAAGAAGTGGTAGAACAGAATTCACCTAGCATTCCCCTAGAATGGGGAAGCATACAATATTCCCATAATGTGCTATAGGCAGTTTCATCAACTACTGAATGAGTAATTCCTGACTTCTGTGGTATAAATGTCCTAGCATTTAGCTGGACATTTAGCATTGTTAACATCAAGACAAATCTGTGCTGGTAAAACAGCATAAAAGCATAAGCAGCATGACCAAGGGGAATCTCCTGTCTCAGTCTTAAGTGTTGGGAAGCATTCTTGGGCTGTTACTCACTGAAGCTAGAATCAACTGGTAGAAGAGGCACAGTGTTTTTTATTTATCATTTATTTATTTAAATACACTGTAGAGAAATGGCAGATGTTTTCCTCAGGGCTCTCATTCTTCTAATCCCTTTTTAAGAGGAAATCAATACAGATTCTCTAGGAGGCTTTCAAGGCTGTCACCCATGTCAGATAGAAAGGAACAAAGAGAAATGACTTGTTTCAAAGAAGTGAGGGATGTTAGAAGCTTTGTCAGACTGTGGAGCTGTCTTCTTATTAGACCTTCTGGTTCTTGAAGGTAAAACGTAAAGAAAAGGTAATTACCCCACCGTCGTGACTCAACTCCACCTACCCATCTGATCTTCMGTCAGCAAGCTGGACAAATCAATAACTGAAGCAATATCCCCCTGCTTCCCTCCTGCTTTAAAACACTGAATGACATGCATTTTGTTATCTCCAGCAGGTCACAAGGCAGTCTCTCTAATGCTGTACAACAAAGCTGAAAGGTCTCTGAGATGTTTATAAAAAAGCCCTAAAAATAGACACCCAAGATGTTTCAAAATATGAAAGTGAAAGGATTTATGGTAAAAGAGTAATCATTTTCAACTCAGAAATAATTTTCTGACTCAACATTCTTGACCTAATAATAGGCAGTACTGTCACTTGCCCCTTAACTCTTCAGATCTAATAAATTCGGCGATTTAGTCTCTCATCTTTTTTAGAGAAATCTAATTTCAGAGGCCTAGAGCTCTTAAACACTTATTGATGCTTCTGGGAAAACCTTGACAAGCAACCTAATTAAAGGTAATTCCACTTGTATATAAACTGTATTTTTCCTCTTCTGTATAAAAGCTATGCTTGTCTTTCTAATGTCCTTTTAAAAGAAAGGAAATAAAAGATTAAAAAAGAAGGGTGTAAAAAAAGGAAATGAATTGGAAACGCACAATAGCTAATAAGAATTGTTCTGCAATTTTATGTCTTCTGTAAACTTCTATATAAAATTACAAGRAGCCTTTGAAAGGAAAAGCTTTCATCGTTAGAGTCACGGTATGATTCAAGAGATTAGCCTCCCTTGTTTTTCCTCCAAAAGCAATTCTCCTGCTAAAGCTTCTCAATGCACATAGCCCTACTGTTTGGATGACTGGCTCTTATCCAAGTACAGTGCTATGAATTTAAGCAGAATGATCATTACATCCAGTTTGGATCTCTTCTTGAGAAAGAACAGGGGAAAACACCAAATTAAAATATGCTGCTTCASACTTTGGCTTATCAGATGTTGAAGTCTAGCACTGGGCATTATTTGTTAAAATTCATATATTAATTTTCAAACTTTCAACTGTGATCCTGTCTGTATTCAGAACCSCACTGAAGTATTCAGTCCTGCTTCCAGCATTAAAATGAAGCAGTACTACTGATCCTGGCTGGCAAAACAATATAACAGCATTGAAAAGACTTTTCTGCGTCATACCAGAGGGTTATATTATTCTTAGTACTTAACTTTATGGAAATTCATTTTTATGATTTTTTCCCCAAATAGCACTAGCTCTCTTCATTTTTAATTTTTTTAAATGAACTTTTTAACTAGTTAACTCCTTTAAAGAAGGACTGTTTTAATCTTGTGAGYTTTTATTGAAAACATATTTGCTGAAAAACAGAAAATGAAGGTGAAAATATTACCCACAGATTTGTAATTGAGAGTGTGAGAGAATGAAAGAAATCGTAAAATAACCAAACTGTCAGACTAAGGTGTTTGAAAATGAGCCCAGATGTGTAATTGTTTTGCTTTTTCTTAAGGATAAGTGTTTGATTTTARATTGTTCACATCGAAGGTTATGAAACCTAGCAGGGTATAACTTATTTCTAAATCTGTTTTTCCAGATGCATCCAAAACTTTGGTCTCAGCAGTAGGAGAAATATTACTTGTTTCTGGAGAACACTTCTCATATGCCTTTGTGAGACTGTGTAGCTATCAGGGAAGTATCAACTTTACAGGGCAGTTTCTGAGAATGTGTCCTATATTGCTTTTGGAAAGGAAGAGAAAATTTATCACAGATGGAGAAGTTGTTCGAAAGATTGATTCTGAAGGAAAGAATGAGTATAACAGTAGATATTTTTCATGATGCCTTCTAATGAAGGAAATGTACATTTTCTACTTCTCAGAATTCTTGTAAAAATAAAGAATGTCAGGAAAAACAAATAATGTCAATAGAATATTAATATAGTTGTGGTTTTTTTAAATTCTATGTTTTTAAAGTATTTTTTATTTCATATCAGGATTTGCTTTGCAGAAATATGTGTTTTGCATGGCTTTTATTTTGTACCAGGGTATTACTATCCTGTTGTATTGTTTCATTACCCCAATATTACTTTGAAAAACCTCTAACTGTGTGTCAGTGAGATCACAAATTAGTGATGTTAGACCACCTTGTTTTTAACTGACATTATTCAAAGGAGATTGTATTGAATGAAAAGACAAGAAAAGTAAGGACCTCCTTTTGCTTTAGGYCCTTTCGTAGCTTCCTAGGCCCTATACTATTGTAAAAGATTCCTATAAGAATTCTTAAGACTTCACTTTTTCTAATATACATAGATACCAAGTGATCATTCTTTTACTTTAAGGAAAAATACTAATTCTATTTTAGATTTTGTGACATTTATAGAAAGCTTGAAATGCAATTATTAAAAATGCAGTTGTTTTGYGATGCTCAGTTCCAAACTAAGAAATGCAGAGGTTAGCACTTTTGACCCATTTTGGGGCCTAAACCAACTGCCATTAACATTAATATAATAACAGATGGATTTTTGTGTTGATGTTAAAGTACTATAACAATATCTAGACCTTACTGCTATTGAGGTGTTGTATTAAGGTTGTTGTATGTGAATATCTTGTCAACTGGAGTATTACATAATTAATTTGCATGGATTTTCACCGCATTTAGTATTTCCTTTATTATTATTATTATTATTATTATTTTGAATAAATGCACATAGATTGACCAAGAGCAAAAAAGAATGTCAGCTGCCATAATAATACAAGATATGTGATAATTCACATAGTATAAGCAGTTGGGTGTAAGCATATCTGTGACTATAAAGGCCTAAGTTAGAATAAACTTAGGAAATAGAATAATAAAATACATTCCATGGAATATGTGTACATGATAAAAAATGATCTAGGTCTAATGGAGATGCATTCAGAGTAAACTAATTGCCAAAACCAAGGTCCTCGTTGCCTAAATATAATACTGTTGCCTGACGGTGTGAAATATTAAGAATAAATATTTCTCATAACATGGCAATTTAAAGACTACAAATATATATAAACTGATGTRTATCAACATAAAATCTTAATTGCAGAAATTTGCCAAATATGGTAGTTGTCAAAGAACTGTATGTTGCAGAACTGTATCTTTCAATAATGCAATATTCTTTGCAATATTATTTGAAAACTCAACTAAACTCAACTATAGCAAAAGAACAGGTAAGTGCAAAAAAGATGAGAAAACTGAGAGAGGAGGAAAAAAAAATCCTGGTATAGAGGTTGAAGAATAACCCAGAATAGARCAGTGCATTTCCATTTGCAATAACATGCCAAGAAAATAAGATTGTAGTAGGAGAACATGATGATGAGGCAAAAAGAAAGAAGTGCTGGCAACAATAGGATTGATCATTACAGGGCTCAACAAAGTCATAATAAACAAAAAAGAACTAAATAAAAGTTTATTTTATATTGCCRTGAGAGTCACTTATTGATACAGAAATCTCTCTCAGTTCTCTGCAACAGCAAAAAATGTTCCCAAAGACCATATTCAGATCAAAGCAATTGTATTTCATCGTTCAGACCAAGTCCCACGCCTTGATGTTTTATGCTGTCAACATACCAAATGTATGAATTAAGAAACAGCTCAATTAAGGAAATGAACCCAAAAGACACAATTTTCACTTTTACCAGAGTGCCTTAGCTCAATGAAAACAGATGTAAATTCWGCATGTAAACATAATAATAAAAAACCCCAACACTATTAGTTGAAATATTAAAAGCTATTTAGAAAAAGATTTAATTTTAAAAATTCATAATCTTCTGAAAAATGACAGGAAAGGCCTTCATTAGGCCTCATACTTGCATCAGTGATCATATCCAGGTGCTTAGATTGAATAGTCGACTATCACAAATACACAGAATCTAGCATAGGGCTATGAAGATGATTAGGGGACTGGAGCATCTGTTACATGARCAGAGGTTGACAAAGCTGGGCCTGTTCAGCCTAGAGCACAGAAGGCTGAGAGGAGAATCTTGCCACTGTATTCAAATATTTGAAGGGAGGATATCAAGGGGATGGGCCCAGGAAGCACAGGAAATTCTATCTTAATATGAAGAAAAACATCTTGACTGTGAGGGTGACAGAGYCCTGGAACAGGCTGCCCAGAGAAGTTGTGGGGTCTCCTTTTCCGGAGATCTTCAGAATCTGCCTGGACGGGTGCGTTTCCTGTGCAGCGTGCGCTAGGTAACTCTGCTTGTGTATGGGGGTAGGACTAGATGATCTCCAAAGGTCACTTGTAACCTCAGTGATTCTGTGAGATGTATACATACATATATATATTGCTATACKCAGAAGAAGAGTCTGTTAGTAGAAAACAGAGTTTACCAATATTCTAATCAAAACCAGTTCGTTCCCTTTCTGATTTTCTTGTTTGGGGAATAGATTATAATTTGGATTCCTAAAATATATTTTATAAGTAAATGGCTTGTCTCTGAAAAGGGGAGCACCTATTATTTATTGTTGCTTTCATKAAAATTTAGTGCTTCCATATGTGATTAGATAATTGACTTTTGACTTTGATAATGCTTAAGTTGTCTAGAATAAAAATGCATTTCTAATGTGCATGCAGAAAGTATAGATATTCATTACAGCTCCATGCAGTGGAGTAAATGCACTTAAAGAGAATTATACTGAAAGCAAATGTTTTTATAACCTCCATAAAAGAACATTTTGATAATATTCTTAAAATCCAATGACTAAGACTGAGCCAYATGAAAAGTAGTTTATGGCCTTTTATTTATAGCTTGTTATGTAAGAATAACAGTTTCTCTTAAATGACTTATTAAGTACTTCCACTGAGTTTCTAAACATTATACCCTTACAGCTTACCCACACAGCTTTTTCTCATAAATTCTGAAACATCAAGCAGCATAGATACTGGGACAAAGTAGAGATTAATTGCTAATGTCTGCTGTAATTTCACTGAGAGATACCATTATGCTCCTTTCCTGAACACAAAATTAGTTATTAGTTCTCCATGCAYGATGTGCTCCTTTAAGGGTTGAAAGGGAGGATTCATGTGACTAAGTGTAGATCTTAGTTTCTGAATCTTAGGTTCCCTTTAAAGTTATTAGAAAGATTAAGTCCTTCTTGAAAATGAACTTACTCTAATTTTTATATACAAAATAGATCAGCTGCATTACTTCTGTTTCTGTTGATGAAAARGAGCTGAGAATGACTTCCTGATATGTAGGGATCAATTCTGGAGATGTCTAAAGTCAGGTCAGCTTAATTCTCTCTCTCTCTATATATACTTATATAAATATATATATATAGTCTTTACATATGTCCGCAGCTACTTTGTAAGGGTGCATACACTTTATTTTTTTCTCTATAGTCATTCTTGAACACATCCAGAGTGTTTAGTACTAGACTTTTTTTTTGTTTGCTTGATGGTACAGGAATTGTTTTGAACACGAGGAAATACTCCAGGATGGTACATATTCAAACGAAACTTTTAATTCTSTTTGGGCACAAAAATGTTACGATATTTTGCACAGTATGTTTCTTTCTATTATTTACCTCTTTAACCATGAAAACCARGTCTGTTTTAAAAATTAGAAAATTTAATCTTTTTTTATGAATTGAGATAGAATAGGAGGACTGATCCTCAGATGAGATTCATTAATCTTATATGAGCAGTAGGCACGGAACATTGCTGCCTGAATTKTACTAGAACATTGGGGTCATTGATAAGTTCCTAGCTACTGAATGAAAATTTGGTGAAAAGAGGTAGTTTATTGTGGTTTTGKTTTTGCTATTTTTGTTAGCAAGCAAACTGAAGAATTAACCATCTATATGACTTTYGCCAATTTGTATCATAGTCATGAGTAAAATATGCTAACTTGCTAGTAAGTAACTGTAATTATGTTGAGAGCACTTAATCTGTTTAATACCTTAAATGATATTGATCTTRTTACAAAGAAAATTATGCAATTCTAAATTGCATGGTTAGTAATTTAGCATTTACCTTGGGTATAAATCAATAGATTTATTTTGCCTATTGAATTATTGGAACAAAGCTATCATTTTGACTGAAATATGAGCCTGTTTTAAATACTGGAAACAAAACCTACTCTTACATAATTTTCTAATGTAAAAATCAGAGTACTCTCTGTAAAAATATAATTACTATCTCCTTTGAGTTCAGAGGCAGTGTCTTGAAAAGAATAAACAAACAGCAATTCCTAGCCTTTTTCTGTACAAAAATTCAAATTGTGATGGCATTAGATTACTACTTAAAAAGAGTATGGAAATTACAAGTTATTATCCCTATAATTTTCACATAGACACTGTAAAATAGAAGTTATATTTAAACTCTAAGTCCAAATAAGAGGAAGAAGTGTGAGAATATCCATGGTCATATGCATCAGAGGCTCAACTCTTCGTGCCTTGTTTAGGCACCACTTTTTTGTTGTTTGTTTAAGAGGTACTASAGCAAGCTCTAAATGTCTTGGATTACTCTAAAGTGTGTTCTTAAACCTATACTGCTATTGTTGTAATGCTTGTAACTGCCTTTTCTAGTGAAAATTGGTAATGAAAAGTACTACTACAAAGTAAGTACTATGCAAATTCAGGATTGTTAAATTGGTGCAGAGAGACTACCTCATTACTTTAATATTGTATTATTAATTCCACATTCAAGAATTCATATTCAAGGGAATGAGTTTCACAAGCAAAGGGCCATTCTTATTTGATCTTGCCCCATCTTCTGCACAGTTTACCAGTCATGTCTTGCTGTCTTGATAAAAGTTCCCTTCGTTCTTTCTCTTGGTAACCTTTACCTCTCTCTTCTAGCAAGYAGTTAATTCAGATCAACCATTATCTGGTTTTTAGCATCCAATATAGTCATCTCTTACTATATTGTATGTACAGATATTGAGATTTTGCTTATATGCTGGTAATGACTGAATCAAAACTGCACCTCAGAAATATTTTCCATGTTTGTGTTTCCCATTGACCCATCTGCCCCAACTGAGCTCCCAATCAGTGCTGCTAAGAGGGGCAGAGAATACTCCTCATCCTGTCTTCTGCTTTTCTGTCAAAATTACTTTTGAGGCAAATCAGTTCCGATCTGTTGCCCTYTTCTCCCATCAAAATAGCAACATTTTTACTTTCTTATTCTCCTACTTGCAAGCTTAGGAATAGTCTGATGGGAACCACTGGTGTTAGAGCCCTCTAACCTTCCTCCTGACACAGCCGTCAGCAAGAAAGGGAGTGAGAAACTATCTCCCTGTGGCAATCTTCTGGGCACGGAAGAAGTGAGGAAGAACTATGAGACAAGGTGGTAAACAGGGACTAGAATTCATGTTAGCACTGGCAGGGATAAGAAATGTTTTGAAAGCTATTGAACAAATCAAATGTTGGCCAGAAAATGGACGAGTGCAAATTTCTGCAGCGGAAWTTGAAAGAAATCTATGCTATGCATTCAGTAAATTGGGCAACATTCAAGAATGTTTTCAATGTTGGAAGTAGATGAGGAGACCAGCAGAATAGGACAAAAATGGACTGAAGCTTTTGTTATTTAAAAAAAATAAGCTATATGAAAGCTTGTGAGTTACTTTTTATTTATTTATTTATTTATTTCTGAGAATAGAAGGACCCTGTGTTTTTGGTGTTGTATATTCTTAAATTTTTGGAGATGATGATTCCTCCTATCTTTAGAAGGCCTTTATTCTTTACTGATATGACATACTATTTCTAGATATTTTAACTAGTTCACATTTGTTGGTGTTAATTGAAAACCTTTTGTTTCTAAAATCACATTGTTGTATTAAAAAAAAAAAAGCTTTCATTTAAAACTACGTTTCATATCTTGYTGGTTTTAGAGAGAAGTTTAAAGCTGATTTTTGGAAGCTTTTTWAAAAAAAGGCAGTTCAAAAGACACAGTGTTATTTTCAATCCTGCAGTTATTTAAAGCCGATTGCATGATTTTGGAATGTTCACATCCTTAGTCTTAAATATAAAATGCTATCTATGTTGAAATTAAAAAGCAGTTGAACTAGAGAATAAAATGTGACTCYATGTGTGAGTTCCAGTCTCTCTAAAGTTAGAGGAACACTCTTACATAGGGTGAGTTTCTCCCTGATGTAGCCAATGGAACAGAACCAGGATCAGGGCTTTARCTGATAGAGTTGTCTGTATTGGTGAGCAGGGAGAGAGTTTGGTTTGGATGGAGGGCTCGTTGTGCTGATGCTCTTCTCTCCTGCTTACTGTGTTTCAGATTCAGACTGTGTTTCTGGCCTGTTGCCTCTAACAGATGATGTTGATGATRTTTATATCTATGTACATGTTAGCCTTCATAATAATAATAACCCTATCTGCTTTGTTTGTGAAGCTTGTAAGTGGTATCTTCTAACATAGGCCTGAAAGAGCTGCTGGTAGTTTAAAAGCAATATTCATGCTCTTAGGCRCTGTTTTCTTTCATCTACCTTTAAGTATACCAATGGAAAGAACACATTTAAAGTTGTGCATTATTCACTAGGCCATTACAGAGGTGTCCCATTAATAAATATTAACTACCAAAGGAAGGAGACTTTTTGTTAGTATTTTTAGCTGTTCYCGCAAAATTGTGCATGTAATTTTTCTTATCGTTATGTGCAGGAAATTCATAATGGTTGTAGAACTTATCATGCAACCTTGAAGATATTGCTGATGCTATATTATCTGTACAGTACATTAAACATGATTATATGTGAAGACATTTCTAGCAAAGTCATAGTGTAGAAAAMTATCTTTGTCACATTTTGGAAAGGAATGTGAAAGAAGAATTTTAGAAACTTTTGCTGCTGAAAAGTGTAATGATTGTTCTTCCATTATAGAATATATTATAACTTGGAAGTGAAACTTTGACCCTGCATTTGTACTGATGTTCCTCATGTAATTGCTGTTACATATTAGCGAGGAGAGCTTTCTGGTAGAGCTCTCATTTCCTACTGTATTTCTTCGCAAGGCGGAAAATTATTTTGTTATACTACCTCATAGAATGAAGTACCACAATAAAGATAGTATAAAACTTCCACTGAAATACATCTTTATGAAATTAATTTCAGTTCTGCAAGCTAGGAAACAATTATTTAAGTCTGTCCATTGAAGAAAATTAAAATGATTTGTACTGTCATGATGGGGAAAAAGGCTTGCAAAATTAGATTCCCATACAGTGGCAATTGGACTGAGATTTAGTTCATATGAGCCATTAAATTGGGATGGAAGTTTTTTGTCTCTTCTACAAAAGACAGATATCTATCTGCATAAGAGGACTTATTTTCTCTCTCTTTCTCTATCTTTTTCTCTCTGCCTCTCTCTCTCTTTTTCTGTCTTCGAAGACCTCTCTGTATTTGTCATAGATCAGGTGCTTGTAGATCATATTCAGGAGAGTGATTTTTTTCATTAACTATTGCAGGTAATAGGCATTGACACTTTTTTAAAAAGTGAATTCTTAGTCAAGGTGAGCTTTTAGCGGGTGCTTAGCACCCTTCTCTGTCTCATTTCCTTTGACAATCAAATGAAAATGAGGTAATAGTTGTTTGTCAGTGTGAACTTTTTGAACTTGGGAAGAAAAGCCTACGTTTAGTGTGTATATATATATATATATATACACACACACACACACACACTATATATATAGTGTGTATATATATGTATATGTGTGTGTGCGTGTGTATATATATATATGTCCTAGAATGCTGATTGTGAAGTAGGAGTCTGTAGAGAAGAAGAGTAAGGGCTGACTTTGGGCTCTTCAAAGTGGAGCTTTTTCTGTTGATCTCACTATGCCTCTTAGAAATATAATAGGATAAATCTAAAATCTCTGATATAGATCTGACAGCACTGCTCATGGAATCTTACATTCTTATATTCTTCTTTGCAATGTGGCAATCTAAGTTGTTAAAGCACTGTGAATCTTTTAGTAGCAGAGCAAACAGTTCATCAGAGATTTGAATACTGATTCAGAAGCCCCACTAGGTTCATTTGGAAATGGGGTATATGTATTTGCCTATTAAGATGTAATCTGCCTATATTTATACTAGAGGCTCAAGTCTTCAGCTGAAGATGAAGAAAAAATGAAAAAAGTAATTGTACGTGTACAGTGACCTATTCTGATACTATGACAGAAAATTAAGGGGATAAAAAAGTAACCATGAGGTTAGCACCAAAATATTTTGGAAGAAATAGGGTTAACATTGCAATACCTTAATTTTTGTCAAATTTCAGTGAACTGATTATATATGATTTATCACCTAGGACTTCAGTACAGGGATATACCTTCAAGAAGGATGTTTCCTTTGTTGTGTTTTCTTCACTCTTCTTAGCAAGTTTAGGAAGAGTTTTGTACATGGAATAACACTGTTCTTCATGCTGTGAAGGGTATGGAACATATGAACATTTTATGAATATTGCCTCTTTGCTATTTCGGTATTTGTTCTATTACTATAAATGTTACCCAGCTGGAATGAAGTGCCTTTGCTCAGGAAAAATGGGAGAAACGCTTCTGATAACACTGATACTTAATGACCAATTTAGATGTGATTCACTATGAAGTTTTAGTTCTGACCATGCTGAGTTCAACACACTTGACTTGGCTTATGAGAGGGGTAAATGTCAGAGATAAGTTGAAACCAAGATCTTAAATGTGGCTAGAAATACARTTACTAATGTACAATGGAGAGAGAAAGAGAGAGTTAGTGTAGCAGAAAACATGGGGAGGAAGAGGATGGCTTAAGATAACTGTCTAAGCATTGAGACAATTAAATTAGAACTTTTAAATTATCTAAGTGCTGATTTTTTTTGCAGAGACTGTTCCTAGTCGTGCATGCCATGAGTCAATGTGGGAGGCTGGGACTTGTCTAACTAATGGAGTGTGTGGCACAGCACAGGGGCAATGACCCACTGTCTCCCTGTGAGATATCTCCTCAAGAGTTAAAGTGAAAAAATCTAGCTCTCCCTGAGCAGTGGCTTTTATATTGCACTGTGCTTTAGCTGTATGGAGTAGGAGAAGACCTGGGGAGGGGAGAACAAGTGAAAACAGTGAGGATGGAGGTGAGGRTGGAGTAAAAAWTAAAAAAAGAGAGAGACAAAAGAAAGAAGAACAGGAAAGTGAAAGAAGGATCTTAGGAAAAGTGCCTGGAAAAACTCTTCAGGACTTGGTTCAGCTTTAGTTTCATATTTTAAAATAGAAGATGTAATGCTAATCGATGAGAGTCCAGTCATCATTTGAGCAGCTTTTTACTACTTTTACTACATAATCTGTTTTTCATTACCAGTGTGTGTTATAGGTGCATTTTTCACAGTCATACTTTGGTACTATTTTCTGTAAGATGCAATTGTGTGAAGCATTTGATGGTTTCTAATTCTGAGGTAGCTACAACTTGGAAAATCATGTACCTAAAAACACSACGAGACCATTTAGCTGGTGCTCATTTTTGAGTTGATCAATGTCTTTTTTCTTTTTTTTTAATAGTTTTTTTTGTTTCATAGTCTGAAAAAAAAAGAGTTTTTKTTTTCAGTGCATAAGCTGCTGTCTGAATACCTAGAAAATTTATATTTATATTTTGGAAGTATATAAAAATGTTTATTAGGAAAAATCTTTTGAGCCTCAAATATAACATCAGGCATTTGTTTTTCGTTCTGCAGATGACCTCTGGTGCATTAGATAACCCAACAGAAATAATTATGAATAAATAAATAAAAGTGGGTGAAGGGCCCTGAGCTGCTCATCTGTGTATGCCAGTCTAGAAATGATATAAGCACCACAGTCAAAGATAGAAAAAAAAGGCAATGAAGAGACAGCTGTGTTTATTTCACTTGCACACATGCAAGAGAGAGTGTACTTCACAGAAGGAAAATTTTCAGCTCTTATCCACTCCACTTTGTCCAGCTGTGTAGGAATTTTACAGCSGTTTAAGTTATTAAATATAAAGTCTTTATAAAATGCTGTAGCTTATTCCTTAACCATATTGTGTTATGAAGACTCTGGCCCTAGGTAGAGGTCTAAATAGACAATATTTTTATCTTTTTGCTGCCAATGTAAGTATCAAATCAGATCATGCTGTAGCAGCCAAATCTATTTCTTCAGTGCTGTGTTAGTGTGTRCAACCCTGAGAGTCATTGTGTCCAAAATGACTGGGTTTATTTCTCCATGATAAACTCGGAATGCTCAGAGCTGTACAAAGCACAAAGGCAGCCTTTGCTTCAAGGAGCTTCCCCTGTGAGGCTCGGGTTGTGAGGAGCCCTCTGCTAGGAATAATCAGCCCTTGTATCCGATGCCTCATGCTGAAGTGACCTCTGGAGTACATAGAAAATATTTTTAACACAGCAGCAGTTGCCCCAGATGTCTCATTTTCCTGTAAACAGGGAATTTTACTCAGGAGATGCTTTTCTAGTCATCTCACTTGCTCTCACTGCCTCGTTGCTTTGCAGTTTGTTGCTGTCAATGCAGAGCAGCCTGATCTGAGGACAGACCTGCCTGTCTCCAGGGATTCCCTCTCCAGAGGTTCCAGTCTGGGCCCATGACCCTCAAGTTTCTCGCTCAGTGTTTAACACTTCTCAGTGCATGTAGAAGTCCTTTAAGAGGGACTAAGAACACTAGGAACAGCTTTCTTTCTTTCTCTTTCTTTCTTTCTGGCTGCTAAATAAAGAGAAGTTATGAAAGGCTGGCCTGGCTCTTGACAATATTTGTGTGAATAAATGAAGCACATGGAGGCTGACATGGCAGGACTTRAACTTCACTGAATATAATCTTGTAAACAGAGTCTGTATTTCATACAAATGTGAATATTGGACAACTCTATAATGAACAAGATTTATCACCACTGTCAGCGAAGCTGGTAACCAATCACTTTGGAGAGAATAGGTTTGGAACAAATTGTCTTCAGTCCTGACTTGTTGATGCAGAAGGCAGAAATGCAGCATTATTTAAGTAACTAGATAGCCTTTGGATCCATCTTGTCTTGTACTAAATTCAGTAAGTATCAGTACAGTATCAGTATCAGTACTTCCGCTGATCTGCTTGGATTGCATGTGTTACCTGCATCCTTCATGAAAGGGGCTTTGTGTCTTCTTCATTCTGCTTTTCATATAAATTGTCAGTATACTCTCTTTGAGTGAGAAATAGCTTTAGGAGCTTTGCTTCCTAAAAGTGACTAGAAAACACTATGTCTAAATTATGAAGATCTCCAGCAGTCTGTTCCTTGCTAACAGCAGTCAGTGCTGTCTGGAAGGTTAAAGACCCTATTAAAGTTTGGATGAAGGCCCAAATGATTTCCACTCCATGTTAGAGACAACCGTCTAATAATGTTGTATAATGTTGTGAGCCAATATCATTCAACAGATGGCACCATGTGGTACAACATCATGCAACTCAGTTGCTGTATCTTGAGTTCCTCTACATAATCTAGTGAAATGTTAAAAATTTACTTGAAAATATATCTGATATTAAAATATCCTCATATGAATAGAGGAATAAAGAGAGTCAAATTTATTCTTGATTATATTTAATTTGTCAGACTATTAGGTCAGAAATGTGTAAATGTATTTATAGGAGGATTAGAGTAAAACAGTATTTTATGCTACTGAAGTTTACAGAGATAACCAGATATTGTTTATTCATGAAAACTAATGTTATCCCTCTGTGCTGTAATAAACTAGAAGATATCTATAAGATAAGAGGGTTCAGGAAAGAGTTATCCATAGATCAAGGTCTCTCTTCTGTAATGTTCCACTGTAGTTAACTCCTGCCTAACTATGTATGGAGCACTGCTGAAAGCAGCAGTGCTTTACATGCATGTGAAAGTGGAAGATTTTCCAGGTTAATCTCCTTGAATTGCATATATAAATGGTTATCTGAAAGGAAGATGTGTTTTATAGAGAAAAACTGGTATGGTTGGAGGACTAATGAGGGTCGACACATGGGAATGGGTAATAGATGAGTTGTAATAGACAAGTATAGAAACTTTTTGAGTGTAATTTCTGTGTTTTCCCCTTGCATATGCCTAGAACTGCCATGCTACAACAGTGCAAATATAAGATTATGTATGCTGTCAGCAGCTCTCTACTCAGCCTTCTTATTGCTCTAGAGAGTAAAGTTATTATACTGGTTGATGTATGTTAAACCTCACATGTGGTTTGTGGGATAGCATATCCTAAAGAGGACAGAGATGAAGGGCTACACAAAACACAGTCACAGATTACAGAGGCATAGGCAGATTAGACACTTGAAAATGTATGCTGATTGCCTTTATCAAAAAAAAGCACTTAAAACACTTTTTAAAAAAGAGTGCTTTATTGCTGCTGATTAATTGCTTGTAGACTTGTATTAYTGTGTTAGGCAGATCTCAATTGTAACTTTCTTCACTGACGGTTTAGTAATTGAGTAGAGCTCTGGAGATCATTGTGACTTATGTGCAAGCGCAGCATGTGGTGTATAGGGCTGTGTTACTGTGGCAGTTCTGTCCAACTGGAGGGTACAAGGCTCTCCAGCTTCACAGGAAAAGAAGAAAATGCACAGTTCAGCATAACTCAAATCTTTACAAAGACTGTGATACATAAAAACATATTGTTRCAGAGTTTTTGGGGGCTTTTGCTCACTACTATCTCCCACAGTGAACAACAGGACCAACAGGACAAGATTATAATTTAATTTGTATGCTACCTTTTAAAAGCTACCTTCAAAAACTGATTTTTTWAAAWTTTTTTTGTTCGTTTGTTTGTTTCTGGAGGAGCTAGCAGTTGTAGGTATAGTTAAAAAAATTAAAAAATAAAAAAGTTTTTTTAGATTACCATCAAGCTGCATGGTGTCAGAGCAATGAGGAAATGGTGAGGAAATTGTGGCTCTGCCACRTACAGAAGAACCTCTGAAGCACAGCAAAGCCTCCTCTGCACCTACTTCATGTCTTTGCTTTTCCCTGTGCTTGAAAAGTTTGCCTCATGAGAAAATTCAACCCCCAGTATTACAGCTCTTTGTACACAGAACGTAAAGGCCTAAATCCATGATTTGGCTACTTTAGAAATTACTTTTGCGCTTCAGCTCACTGATCATATTGTGCTGTCACGGTAGTTTGAGGGACTGCACTAAGCACAGGGGGATTAGTCTGATTAAAAACGCTAAAGATGGAAGGAGAGGAAGRAAAAAGGAGGAAAGCTGCTTGTGCCAGGGTTGTTGCCGAGCCCTCTGCTTCACGAAGTCAAGGGTTAAGGCAATCACTCTTGATTTCTATGGGAATTTAGCCTGAAGGAGGACTTCATAACTTTGCAGTGGATTGTCAGCAAGAGACAATAATTGGTACAAAAAAAGAGATCCCCAAACATTTCTTTTTATAAACTTAACAAATTTTTAAACTTTTCAGAGAATGTCTAGGGACTATTTTTTTAAATAACACTGAAAATTATGGACTGGTAGTAGTAGAAGTGCCCAGTTTTATTGCCTTTTAGCGGCAATGAATTTGTTGTGGGAATCTGAGGTAGGCTTGCATTTCTTTGGCAGCTGTCAATCTAGAAGTCAGTAGCACAACCCCCTTTTTTTTTGAAACACATTTAAAATATTTATTTTGTTCAGATTTCTAAATAGTCTGTGTGTCTGCAGTTTATAATTTACAGTGATGTAGGCTAAATTCGTACTCTAAATACTTGTGCATGTGATTTTAGAAGGTTGGATTAGAATAGCTTTTAGGTGAGATTAAAATAGTGATTTTAAGGTAGGATTTGTCTGTCTTTAACCATCTAAAGATTAAGACTAAGACTTCAAGCAATTGGTTTGATTGGCTATAGTTAATGGGGAGAAAAAGGAGAGTGGTTCATTGCACTATATGCAGTACCTCAGSTGTCTCCTGAGACTTTTAGATCAAGATGGTCCTCAAGAATCTCGCTACGGTCAATGAATTAACCATGTAGGTCTAAAATCATAATTCTTACCTAAAGTGGAACAGATCCTCTGTTTCATCAGCTAAAATTATATTTGGAAGTAATTTTGTATTATATCAGAAAAGTGATTAATGATTAATTAACTATTGATTATCATTGTATTAACACTTGGAATTAGACATGTTAGAAATCATAAAGAGATGCAATCAACAGTCAAAGYCGTTACGAGTCTAAAATTTATTCTTTTTTATTCATTCTGGTTTCTGAGGTGCTTCTGTCTTTTGTGTGATAAAGCATATTCAATCAATAGTAAATCTCAAGTGGAAAAATCTCAGCGTATTGTTGTACACTCATTTTCATTTGGTGTTCTAAAATGAAGGTAACTAAAAATATAAACTGTTGAAGTGGTGTAGTAGTAAGCTTCTTTTTCCAGCTAGTGTATTGGAATTTGATAAGGATAAGATAACTTCTGAGGAGGAGCAAGGACTATGTAATTATTAGTAGTATTACAGATCCGTCAATATTTATGTCTCTATGTGGAATTTTCCACCACCTGCTTTCTGAGAAAGCTATAGGTGGGTAGATATGGCCACTGGTAAACGTGGATTATTAGTTCCTCTCTGTACCAACATGGAAGGGTAATAAATGAGTTAGGACTGCTGTATGTAGAGGCTTATGTCTGTTCAAGCTACTACCATGTAAGTTTTTGGTGGGACAGCCCATTGCTGTGGGTCAAGGCAACAGCTCTCACATGCCCACTACAAGTAATGTTTTTGCAGTAACCATCCTTGCATCAGCTATAGCAATGCCCAAATAAAGGGTGTCCTTTTCCTGCAACCCCTTTAAAGTGGGAGGCCTGAAACAAATTCTCACAGAGAGTTTGTAAGTTTACCTATATTTATCATTCCCTAGGACTTTTCTCGCTCCCTGTCTCTGTAAGGGACCTTGGTTCTGCTCCTTTTGGGGAAGAGCACCAGGCATGAACCTCAGGGTTTTTGAAAGTGATCTTGCTAAATTTTAGCTGCGCAGATTGAAGGTGATTCATGGAGGCTGTGGATGCCCATGATATTACTCCGRGTCTGCATCATTGGATGCACTCTTTTCCATTGGATCACAGTTTTCCATGGGGGCATAGCCTGAAGGAGGACTTAGAACTTTGCTGTGGATTGTGAGGAAGAGGAAATATCCTCTGCATCCATGAGAAGAGTATCCTCCTCCCCCTGGCCTTGTTCTAAATGTCCCTTCAAATGAGGCCTCTTTACTCACTAGTGTATCTTCCTCTATTAGTTTCAAATTATCTCACTGTTTTCTAGACAGGCAGTCTAAATAAATCATCCTTACTCATTTGTGCGATACACACAGAATCACRGAATGATTAAAGTTGGAAAGGACYTTTGGAGATCATCTAGTCCAGCCCCGCTGGTCAAGCAGAGCACGTTGCACAGGATCACTTCCAGGCAAGTTTTGAATATCTCCAGAGAAGGAGACTCCATAACCTCTCTAGATACAGTAATAATGTCTCCAAATGCTGTGAATAATAGAATTTTCTTAAATAATAATTTTACCTCTAAGTTATGAACATAAACACATGATCATTTAAGGCCTGGCTTTAGCAGTCATACATTTGGAGTCAAAATACCTTTTTTTTTTTTTTGCAGTGTTTGTATATAGAGAAACAACATACAATCACTTCTTTGCCAATTTTTCAGTGGGTTTTTGAATTTTTGGTATTTGGAGTTTTGTCCACTGAATATGCTAAAAAAAAAGTGTCTATAATGAGGTGACAGAAGAGCATCATATATTATGAAGACTGGCAATACTACCTGAAACTCTTACAGAACCATGCCTATTTTAATAACTTAAAAACAAGTTGAATTAATTTAATCTCGAGACTTGTTGATAATTCTCTATTTTTGCTACCCAGTGACTATTCACTTTGAAGTAGGCTGCATTTAAAACACAAACTCTTAAAAGTCAATTGTAAGTTGCAATTTTCAGAACAGACACTACTGATTCAGATTATGATTCAAACTGGTAGTCACAGGCGTCTTACTGAGCAAAATTGCCCTTGCACCCTTTTGAACTTCATCTGTACTGTTAGTTAGAAGAGGCTCTTGATTCCTATTACCAGTTACAACAAACTTGTATTATGGCTAAATTCAGCAGGGATCCTGGAATGACTAGCTGCTAAACATTTCTATTACTAATATGTTCCATCTGTTTAACATTCAGCTTGATCAAATAGCAGTTGGAAGCAAAGCTGTTTAGGATCTTACTGAGCATAATTTACTGTCATAGAAAAAAGAAGTAGAAATATCTTGAACAGCCTCCTTTTCTGATAGATAAATATATGACAGGAGATCCGGTGTACATTATGCTGTAGAAAGTAGATTATACTTGGTAATACATGGCCAAAATCTTAAATTCATTATTTGCTTCACCTTCCAAAACAGATGGAACTTAATTTTTCCTTTAAAAAATTAAAAAAGCCTTTTTGCTCAACAGAAAGCATTTTTTTTATTAAATAAGAAAAAGTTGCTCAAGTTCTGATTCTGTGGCTTGATAATTTGATTGCATATGAGGTTAAATTGTATGTTATAGTACATTAGTACTATAGTATATAGTAATATAGTGTATATTATAGTACATAGTGTATTATAGTAATTTTGCTACATATAATGATAATAAAAGGTCTTCTCCAATAGATTATTGCAAAAATAAGATTGGCCATCACAGGTTACCAGCTGATACAGTATAGCTGCAGTGTAGTATAGCTGTGACTAGAAACAGAATACATTTTGATGCTGTTTCTCATTAAAATATTCCCGAGAGACTTGTAGCTTTGCTTAAAGTGTCTGATATTCTTGTGTTAGTCCCTGTCCTTTGTTTCAAAATATTGGCTACTCCTTTTGGAAAGGAAGGAGAAGAGAAGAGCATTATTTGTGTGAAATAGGAATAAGGAAAAGAATATGACAAAGTTTTGATGTACAAAGAATCAAAGACCCATAACAGAAGAATTTACACTTTTTTTCTTCAGCTGTGCAGGAACAGGAATTAGTACATTCTGAATACTAGGGAAATAAATTATTTTGCTGTTTGTATACAAATATTTTTTGAAGACGTGCAGCTAAAGTTCCCCACACCTCTTTTTTCACTAGTTTTTGATTGATTTTATTTACCACTCCACCTCCCTGTATTTTTAAAACTGTGTGAACGAAACCCTTCTGTGCACCAGGCATCCTGACATATGTGAGAGTCAGCTAACAGTAACTACTGTCTTTCTAATGTATTGATTAGAATGTCCTATAGATAATGTGTAATTATACTAACTTTAGTGTTTTCATTATTCCAGTTCACCTTGATCCTAGTGAGATGCTGTCACTGTTATTCCTTGGACAAACATCTGATACTGGTTAAACAGATGAGTTTATAGATCTCTTTCTCATGTCCTATTTCTCTTCTCTTGTCCCTGTCCCCTTTATTTTGGGACTGCTTGCTGCATCATGCCTGCGAGAAAGAAAGAAGGACAAGGTCCAGTGAAAAAGTTCTGACACTGTGGCAGACGTCTTTCCTTWGCTCAGTCTTTTTCAGGAATTGTGTTTTCTACTAAAGCAGCGACTGTTCTGTATCTCTTTTCTTCAAAGTAGCACTTCCAGGCAAACTTGTTTAATATGTAAGGATAATACTAATCAGACATGCAGTGTAATGGAGCAAGCGTCAAGTACCTGAGGCGTGATTGTAGGGAAGAGGGGGCCAGACTCTTCTCAGTGGTGGCCTGAGACAGRACAAGAGGTAACGGGCACAAGTTGAAACACAGGGAGTTCCATGTCCATGTGAGGAAGAACTTTTTTCCTGTGAGGGTGACAGAGCCCTGGAAAAGGCTGCCCAGAGAGATCGTGGAGTCTCCTTCTCTGGAGATCTTCCAAACCTGCCTGGTTGACACCCTGTGTTCTAGGGGTCCGTGCTGGAGCAGAGGGGTTGGACTGGATGATCACCAGAGGTTCCTTTCCAACCTCAACCAATCTGTGATTCTGTGATGCTTTGAATCCATGATTTTGTGATTCTGTAATTGGATACATACAATACATTTTTCATGGGCAGAAAAGGATGCTAAATTTTGTCGTCCAAATAATTGATGCAGACAGTAGTTGGCATTTGTCTATTTGATTAGCTTTTATTCCTTTCTATTCAGGCACACAATGATGACATTATCTTGTAGTTTAATGTAGTGCAGCAGTCCAGCTGATTGTATTTTTTTCCTGATGAAGTATCATACACTTAAGCACTTTTGTTTCAAGATCCTTAGCTCTCAATTTACTATCTGAAGAATTTTTAGTTCACATAATAAATGCATGCATAAAATGAAAGTATAGTAAGTYGACAGGAGGTGCCTTCTGTTAAAACAGCACTTTCTGCAAAACATATGTATGGATATTGGAGAAACATGCAATCTTCCTGTTAGGAAAGCATAATCAAAAAATGACATATTTTTAACACTGACTGTCTAATTTCAAAACAGAATATGGGGAAACAAGTACRGAGATGGGGATGTGTAGTTCATTTAGTTCAACCTTTATTTTTGCCTTTATTGCTCTTACTGCTCTGGTTTAATACTATTCAGATAGTCTGGAGTTTACATTATTAAAATTAAATTTTGTGCTAGAGGATCAATGTTTACTAAAAGTCAAACTGTTTATAAAATGTTCTGTTGCATTTTGTGTAATAACTTGCAGTATATAAAGTTCTGATAATTACAGTAATTTGAATGGTGGCTTAAGTTTTTACCATTCTGTGAAACTGCACATTGTTGAAACAGAATATTCCTTTGGAGTGATCTGATTTTTACTAATATTAGAGAGAGCAGAATATGAATGTTGTTATAAAAAACTTACACAGATAAAAAGGGATTTGATTTTATTGTTTCTACAACTGCGATTACTATCTGTTAAGAACTGTGTCTGGCTATATGCATATATAGGATCACCAACAGCTTGCTTTAAACTTTCTTGTGGCTTTTAAGAAAAATGAGACTAATTAAAATATAGTAATTATAATGTAAGATGTATTGAAATATTGCATGTTCAAATCTGCTTTTCTTTGGACCTTAAAAGCATTTTATGAGAACCAAAGACATGCCCTGAAATGATGAAACAGGATGTGTTGCTACAGTTATAGCTCTCTAAGTTAGTTGTATTAATTTCTGCTAACTAAGAAGAATAAATGAGCTGGGATCTTTTAAGACGGCCTTTGAATCATCTTTAGTCCTCAAATTAGAAAATTTTATGAAGAAGGAAAAAGTTACTTCATCTGCAGAAATCTGAGTCAGAGCACAGCTATATTATGCAAATCTGAACAGTAAAAATAGCTTTGAATGCAGGGCTTGTTTTCATTAGCAACAGGGTAAAATGGATAGTGGGTGTCTCTAATCAGCACGTTTCTAGTGCAGTTTAGAAGGTTAAAGATAAAATATTCATAGCAGAAAATGCCTTTTCCCCCTTGTATTGAAATACGATTTCAGAATTTAAGTCAAGGAAGGAACCATACGTTCATATTTATATCTAGCTAGATAGCTGTAGCTCATTATGCCTTGCCCACCTCTCCCTGAATTGAAGTTCAAATTTTATTTGAACTTAAGTCCTTAGGACAGATTAAGCTGAATGCCAAAGGGGAAGAAAGGCAAGAACAAATTATTTAATGTAAAGGACCCCAGAACTGCTGAGGAGAGAGATGAGCTGAGGTAAATGTGTAATGTCCTAATAGGTAAATGAAGAAATTGAGCTCTCATCCTCTTTCTATATTTTAGTCCCACTCATCTAAATCTCCTAACTGAAATGAATAAAGATTCCTTCTCAAAACCAACTCAAGTTAGTCTTGTTGAGAGCACATGAGGAAGGCACGACAGCCAGATTATCGTCAGCTAGTTGAAGTGCTTTACCTTCCTTGTCCAGGGCAGCATGAAGGCAATTTACAGGAGGATTCTTGTGGAAAGAGTTTGTATATCTGACTTGCGATATTTACTTCTGCTCTAACTTGTTCTTGGGCTAATACTCATGTTCTCAATCCCTAATCATTTGAACAAATTATTTGTGTGGGCTTGGAGTAGTCTGCCAGTTAAAACYGAGAAGAACTTTTGGTTAGTAATCTGCTGAATTTGGCTTGCTAGTCACTTACTGATGTTCTTTCTGATAGAACTTTACTTTGTATCACTTATGAAATGTGTTTACTTCTCCAGCGCAAGCAGCCTAGCACTTCAATAATTACAACCTACGGAGCTTACCTCATTCCCACACTCTGAACACAGTATTCTCAGTGTGCTGGTGCTGCTGGATGCTCCACCACTTTCCCACTCGCTGAAACACTGTAGGAGGATGTACTTAGTGAGATATTTGAAAAGGAAAATTTTAGATCGGGTGAAAAATGCATGGATTTTTCTTCCAGTCATAGGGGAAAAAAAAAAAAGTAGTCTGATAGGTACATGCTGAGTCCCTCGTCACAAGAGGGTCCTTGCAGTGCTCTGCTGAGCTACGCTGGGAGGGAGCCTCCCCAACTCCCCCAGCACAGCTGGCCTGTGGCCCTGTGCTGCCACTCCAGCATGCATGTCATCCACTGCCATTGACTACCTTAAACTACATAGGGAGAAACTTCTGCCTTAACTATGTACAGAAGAATGTATGATCATTTTGGGCTCCGCAGGATGGTTTCATCTGGATATTTAAACGCGTCTGTTCCCATTTTGATCAGTTTTGCAGCAGGCCCTATCTGGGGAGCCTGCAGTGGCCAGACTCTCCATGTCAGCACAGCCCCAAATTCCTTCCTGGAGCCTCCTGCGCTACTTAGCCACATGTACTGCTGTGCAGGAGGCTGTGAGGGGTAGTTTAACAGCAGACTTGAATTTCATGTTTATAGCTTAGATTTCATAGCTTCTTCTATCATGTGATACATCCCTACACCGGCAAATCAGATAGCTCTGAAAGAATGACTTCAGTGGAAAAGACTTGAATATAGGCTTAATATAACCATTTCAGGATCCTGTGGCATTCTGGATATACAGGATAGGAAGGAGTTGCATTTCTGTTCATATGAACTGGCAGGCCTAGCGTTTGTTCCCAGAAAATCAGGGGACAATATTTGGATGCAGCACAGATACAATAAAGGAGTGTCGGTTGCTGTGATACTCATCCACTTGCGGAGAAAATTGTGGGCTTTGATGTTCACATCTATAATAAAGTTGATTGTGCTTAAAAGGCCACTTTCCATGATTTAAAGTAGTCGTTAATAGCACTGTGTCCTCCTCTGCTCAGGATTAAGGTCATCCATTGAATGGTGATGAGTTGGCTCTCCCTGGTCCAGCAGTCCAAATAGGTTATCGGGACTCACATCCTTGTACAGTCCTTGCACTCCCGAGGATAATCTGGCATGGTTTGCTGGACAGAAGAGCTCAGCACCATCTTGTTCGTGCTTTCACACCTAAGAGAAAATTCTTGAGGATTTTGTGTTATTCTGTGTCCTTACTGAAAGTTCTGATACATTTATTGATTGGAGAAAAGGGGGGATTATTACAAATCTTTAAGCAACATCCTGATAACCGCAGAAGCTGACCAAACGCTTGACCATGAGCAGGTTCCCTGGCATGTAGGCTTACCTCCTGTTCTCCTCCTACCACCTTCCTTGGTGAAATCCTTTTCTCAGGAGTCTCACTAATGGGTAAAAACTGGAGCTGATATGGGCAAGCAAGAAAGTCTGCCTGCAGATGGCATGAATTATATACAGAAAACTAACCTGCATGAGATAAATAATTTGTCACTCAGTTTCCAGATGATCTATTTACTTAGTGTACGAGTAAAATTTAAAAATTGTATTTTTTTTGCAGTGGTGTAATTTTAACTTTGAAATATGTGTGCAGATTGATCCAAAACAGTGTAAATCTTGTAATGTATCACTATAATCTCCTAGAATTAATATATTACTAAAATAGTTTCTTTTTTTATACTCATAAGATGTCCATAGACTGATTATTACTTAGCAAGAACATCCATTATATTAAATAATAACATAACTACTAAAATAATGACATTATTCATGAAAGTGACTTTTCTAGTATTTTGAATTTTGAGACATTTTGAGTGCTTAGTTTTATGAAGTCTCCCTTTTTCATTTACTTTGAAGGAATTTATGCTTTCACAATAAATATATGAAGGGAGGTTTCTGGTAGAGAAGTTTGCAGAATGGAAATTTCAAGTTAATTTTTCATGAGCACTGCCACTAAATCACTCTCAGAGGTTCACAGGCAATGTAGGGCTTATAAACATGATCTGGGAATATTTAGCTTAAAATGTCAGTGACATTTTCAGGGAAAAGGCTGAAGGTGGAAGTACTTAATAACATAAGGCTGAGCAATACAGTGACTAGCACGCTAGCTTAGTAGTTCTGCTTCTTCATATAATTTTTATAGGGGTTTGTTGTGCCTTTTTATCTCATAATTTAAGAACAATTTAAGGGGTGAAAGTTGCTAGGATATAGGAATAGATGTCAAATAAGCATCTGAGATCGAGATCAATAATATTCTGATTATAAGAGCCCTGCTCTCTTTTTTATTTTTTTCCCACAAGAAGAAAGAAGGAAACCCCCCAAACCAGCAGTGTTCTGTATTTTAATTTGAGCTCCCCAAAGGAGAGTCATATGGAATTGGCTCTGGTGGCGTAGCTTTTTGGTAATGACACAGAAATAATTATTACTCAGTGAACTTTAAAGAAGAAAGCTGGACATTCTTATCCTATCATGCAATGTTTCTCTGTATTTAACTGGTTTGAGTCTTCTCAGGCTAAATATTCTAGGTCCTATTATGCTAAATACAAGGTAATTACTGTTTGATGTATTGAGACAGTGGAAGAAAGAATGTGTGGGATTAACTTTGGTTCGAGGGGTTTTATTTCTGTATAGCTGGTTGGTTTTTACAATTACTTGTAATAAATTTGCATCATGCTTGAGAGTTACAAATATTCTTTAGTTACACTATGGAATGTGTAGGTGTATGCATAATTCAGATCGGCTAAAACACTAAGCATTGCCCAAATTGCTTATGAAATATGTCAGGTAAGAAGTCTTTGGGGGAAAAGTAAGCACTCATACAAGAGGTTGATTTTGTGTGCTGAGATTACATTCAGAATCTTTAGGTTCACAAGTAGAGCATGCATTATGCAATTTAATACTGAGTTATAAAAATGTTGGTTGCTGTTTATTTACATTTCATAAATAAATGCACACCTAATACCTTTAGTAGAGAATTATTGCAAGGTTTAGCTGAGTGTTTGCTATTGTTGCTAAGGCTTTAAAACATGTTGCATTTTAATTTCCTTCACCATTTTCAGATGCTTAAAACACTCTAAGTTTGGTGGAATAAAAAGCACGTATGTTAACATAATCTTTCTTTGCAATTCCAAATTAAGTATCTTTTAGCAACTTTTAGAAATAGAAAAATCAAATTCATCCTTCTTGACTAAGCAAAATTCTAGCCTAAGTAAATTGTCAGTTATTTTTATTTTATTATAATTCACTTTTTCAGTACAGAGAAATTGCAGCCTTTTCTTTTTGTCTTTGAAACATGGATGTATTTATGCTGCTCACTTGGACAAAGTTGTTCTGCCTCTCTCTCTTAGCTTGGGAGGCTGTGCATTCTGTAGCACACCTATGAGCATCATTACTTGTATTTACAGTTCTAAAGTGTTTGTAAATCACTTTCACTGGATTGTGTTTATATTCTTCAAACCTGCTGCACTGGGTGTCTGTGAGCAGATAGAGTCCATGGTCTTTTTCTACTAAAATATAATCTAATCAAAGAGGCAGGTGGATATTTATGCTGGATATTAATTACATTACCAATAACTGTCTTGAGAAGTAAAATAAGTACATCACTAGGTACATCTTTCATGTTTTAACATGGAAAAGAATATGTTAAGCATGCATTTAAGCACAGTGAGCATCATAATGTAAATGCAAACATGCTTATTATTTCCCAGAGCTCGTGCTTTCCTAAGTCCTTTCCTCTCTGGTATCTAGTTTCAAGAAAACTCAAGGTAAGCATGGCAAACACGGTAGGATCAATTATCTAAATCAAAGAGGCCAAAGATTCATGTTCAAATTTTAGTAGTTAACTGGATTTAGTGCTTGGGACAATCTGGGGTGGACCACAGGCATCTGGATCATAACTTTTTGCTTAAGATTGTAGTTGAAACCCAAACACCACTCAAGATCAGATGTGGCAAACTGCCTTCGCACTTAAAACTGGAAGTGTGGAATTGCTTCCTAGGCTTCCTAGGAGAGAAAAGCAAACTGTGAAAGCTCCTGCACGTAGGTAGCAACCTAGTTGTGTGATTTTTCTCCAGGATATAAACCAATTATGCTATTGGGAAATTTATTTAAAATCCTCCGCTGACTGGGACTAAATCAGTAATGCAAACACCCCACACAGAGCTGTCCAGAGTGGAAGTAGTGAGGCTTAGGAAAGGGGTTATCAGGGGATCATTGCAAATATGAGTGTTTTATTTTTCAGAAAGCATATTTGCAGAATCACCTGGACAATGAAATTCTGCTTTAAAAAGGACTAATTCGAAGCAGTTTGGAAGAGGGGGAAAGAAGTTGTTCAAAGAAAAATCCATGTGTACCTTTTTATCCAGATTTGAGGGAAATCCTCCAGTTAAATTTGGTGTCTTTTAAGAAGAGATTCTTGATTTCTCAGTAACATGATCAAAAAGGAAACTATGTGGCAAAAATACTCGTGTCTCTTCATGTCTCTTCAGACTCCTCATTAGAAGAAGGGAAAAGGGCATAGTGGGTTGCAGTGGTGGGAAGCTGCAGGCAGTAGAGGTAGCCAAGAGATGGATGTTTTGTGTTTTCCTTCTTCCTAACGGTGCATTCTGCCTTGCATAAAAAAAAAAAAATAAAAAAAAAAAAAAAAAGACAGTATCATCTTTCAAGTGTTTTTTTTTTAAGTGCAAAAGGGATTAGACGACTGGTAACTCATTAAATGGACAGAAAAAAATGAATGTCCAACTAGCAATACTCACTCTCATTCAGTTTGTAAAAGCCCAACTACTTTAATGTAATGTATTGGAAACTGTATCAGTTGTAGGAAGAGTAAGTTTTAAAGCACCTAGACAGTGTTCTTTTTCCTGCATTTCCTAGCCAGTAGAAAGTTTATCTAAAAACCAGACAAGTTTAGCAGTGACCAGGGAACCATTAGCTTTGCCATGTGGGCAATGGTACAGATATACACCTGCATAAAGCTGCATAAAGTAGCTCCAGGATGCCCTGGATCGGGCTCGCCAGGAGGCTTCACTGTGCTAAGTGCACTCCTTCTCCGTAACACATCTTTGATAGTGTAATCTAATCTCTGTCCTATCTAATCCTCCAATTTCTGTATTCCACTGTCCCCTATGGGAGTCTGAGTCCGCTGTCCAGCAGTGTGTTGTTCCGGCTCCTGGATGTCAATGCAATTTTTCTGTTGTCCTGTATTTGTTCTGGGAGGTTGACATAGTAACAACTATTATAATCAGTATTATTTTTTGTGGAAAATTGTTCCTTCAATAAACTGTAATTGTAATAAACTCAAACCCTCTGTATATAAACAAAGTTAAAAGTCCTTTTTGTCTTCTTCCATTTTACTATTGTTGTTCTATAGTAGGTTACAGAAATGTAATAACATGAAAGGGATTAAGTATAATTGGAGACTTAAGAGCTTAGGTAATGTACTGTATGTTTAGAGGAAAAAACATTATTTTCCAGGGTAAAACAGAAGCTGAACAGAAAACAGATCAGTAATCAGCTGGAGTGAAAATGGAAGATCAGGAGTTTTGATACTTACTGAGGGCCAAAATATATGGCAAATATTTAATAAACAGCCTACTTTAATATAAGTCATTGCTGCTATATATGCCTTGCTTAATTTATCTGCAGTATTCATTGGCCTTGGAATGGAAATTTGAGTTGTCCACTGGATGAAATCTAAATCAGCATTTTAACTGGACAGATACTGAAATCTCTTTAGCCCCGGAGTACTGAGCTAGTACTGAGAAATGTACCTATGCTTTTCTGAACAGTGATAAGAGTAACTAAAGAGCGCAATAATATCCACAGTGATCCTTTCTGCAGTGTCTGTCCTGTTCAGAAGACCTGTTTTACCCTAGATTTTCCAAAATTCTTTCCTCTGCTCAGTCAGCTGGGGAGAAACCAGTCCAGTCTTCCTATTCCAGGCTGATGGATGCAAACAAGAAGTATCTGCATGGTCTCCAAGGAAGTGAAACCAGCAGTGTTTCCACTTTGGGTTTTCCTGAGGTTTCATCTCAATATTCTACATAGTTCTCATTTTGTTGCTTTTATGGTAATATACTGTGGCTCAGTTGTGATGAAACAGACTATTTTTATACCAATCATGGTATTTGTTTAATAGTTGTGAAAGCAAAAACGAATCCTTTTGGATGAAAGTTCACATTTTTACCTCGTAATTAAATATATTTATAAATATATTTTGTAAGTGTGAGAAAGGAGTTTCAGCGTATGTCTTTCTCTAATCTTAGTGTTTCATAATGTATTATCCTCACATACAAATCCTTTCTGCATCTAATCAGAGGCTGTACCTTAGTTTTTTCACTATGCTTTTCTGTTTTATGTAAGAGGGTTTTTTGGAGTCATTGACAACACAATCTTGTAAACAGAGGAAGGGGAATCACAAGGTAAGTATAATTTAGTGTGAAATGATTTTTTTAGAATCTGTATACAGCTTCTTAAAGACTCCGAATCTGCTTGATCTGTTATGAGAGACTGTTCTACAGACAAGACAAATTTAAGGAGTGAGAGCTTCTACTCTTTTCCCAGTGTTCTAAGAATATAGTGGATGCTGTAATTCACAGATGATATGTTAGATTTTGATGTAGAAGACATTTAATGCATTTGGTGCTTTGGCTATTATGTCAAAAAATCTTTAAATTAAAAGCTGACACGGGTGCCAGCCAAGAGATGCCTCAGTGGCCGAAGCAGAGGAGAATGTCAGCAATTAGCACACTGTGGATGGAACCTGGGTTTTGTCTTTGGGTTCAGTTTTAGATTCAGTGAGGTTATAAATGAATTTGGGAAGCAGTGGTCATATCTTTATCCTTGAATAGAGCTTTCTAGTGAAATGGATATATAGTCATTTTTATAAGATGAAGTGATCTTTTAGGCTATCCCTACATTTACAGTTTAGGAATAGCTTGCATTTGAACTATCAAATGCAATGATTTGAACTATCAAAACTAGGCATAATAATACATAATGAGGTGAATATAGGTTAATATGAGTTAACAAGTTCATTCAGAATATTCTGGAAAAAAGAAAAAGAAAATGAAATTCTGGAAGCAAAGCTTGGTGCCAAAGCTGTGTTTTCCTGTGTTTTGTTTGGGTATGTACATACCCAGAATGTTCCAGAAGGTAAATAAATTCAGGGAGCTCCCTCAACTTTTTCAAATACTCTTCTACTGATAACTCTACTAGTTAACCTGTATCTTTAAGAGGTTTTCTCTTCCCTGGCATGTACGGAAAAAATCAGCTGGCTTCTCCTTCATGCAAGTTTATTACCTGACAGTGCAAATCTCTCTCAATCAACCTGAACCTGAGGAATGACAGTCTGAGTTCTGGGCTCTTAGGGTGGAATTTTATCCTTTCCCTTCAGCAAAGATAAGGGTAAGCCCCTACTTGTAACTTGTCATCCAGTTACTGACAGCTCGGTTCTTTCTTTAGCTAGGAAGAAATCAGAGAACACCCTTCTTCACACAGATGTCTCCTGCAAGTCCAGCTCTGTCACAATGAGGAAGGTCAGGCAATCTGAGCAAGGAGTCAGAGAGAAAATGGAGGTTAGACACTGCATTAATGTTGAATTCAAGGAATAAAGGCATAACAGCATACGGCTGCTGGAAAATATTTCTTACTTTAGCTGGTATTGCCAAGCTAGTGAACTTGCTAAGCATGAAAAATTCACTTCTTCAGCATCTATTTCAGTGCTTGCAATATTGTCCAGTTCTGACTTCCCCATATAATCCGCTTTGTGCAGACACCTGCACAGATGTATAAATTCATTAATTTTGAAATGCACAAGTGTTTGTGTGTCAAATGCTAGTTAGTTATAACCTCTAGATTTATTGTCTTAAGTCCTGTTTCCTAGGGTTGCTCATTAACTTCTCAAAAAACAGGTTAAACATATTTTTTCCAGATAGATAGATTTTTTTACTTCCTTTTAAATTTTTTTTATTGTATTTATTTTGAGATTTGTCTGCAATTAATACATTTGATAGAAAATAGACATAAGGTTTCCTGGATGAGTAAGATGGCTAAATTCTTGTAAATGAATCATGAACATACAGCTGTTATCTCAAAAATAATCTCAAAACCCTCTTTGGAAATTTTCATAGCTGAAAAAGTTATAAGATTTGTAAAAGAAAAACCCATTCTGTGGCACTGCTATTTTGCTGCAAATGGTAATGTGTTACAGTGTTATCTGGAATATATTGCTGATCTTTGTTTACAAGCGATTCTTTCCATCTCCAAAAGCAGACAGTCAATTTGCAATGCCAGTTTTAAATTCCTGCTGTTAGTGACTAAGTTGGGAGGGATAATTACATGGTGTGGAATTGACACAGAAGTGTGTATACAGCAGCAACCTTCACATTGTTTTGAATAGTGGTAATTTGTAATTAAAGATTCTTATACAGTGTTTACTGATACCTCTAACATATCTCAAAGATTTTTTTTTCAAAATTATTATTTTATATTTCTTCACAAAATAGACTGTAGAGGTACATGTTATCATGTAAGACTACACTAAGGAATAAACATTGTTGGTAGTTGGGCTATGGGCTTTGTCACGCTGAAGTCAGTAGTGGAATTAGCCAGGGCATATTGGTTATAATTTCGTCAATATTTTTGCATCCAGAAACAGCTATTATATTTTAAGCATTAAATAATCTTGTTACTAAATTTTATGGACATACTGACTTCTCATAATGAGTGGATTGGAGAATATGGGCTCTAATGAGCAGAAACAATTGCGGTCAATATTGTCTTTTAAAATGCAAGGCTATGACTCTGTTTCTTTTCCTAGCAAAGTGTTTGCAGCTACAGGATACTTCTGCCTGCCCTACAATCCCAAATATTTATTCTTTGTGCTAGAACTGCTGCAGTTTCCTGATGCCCGTGTTCCGTGAGCTGCTGGGCATATTGCTGCAAACGCTGCGCTAGTCCCAAGGGTTGCTCAAAGCCTCTCCTGCTGCCTGCAAGGAGGGAAAGAGCTGTAGCCACTGGAGATTCCCTTCCTTGCTTTATTTTCTATTTGGTGGTTGGTTTTGGTCTGTGGCTTTGCTTTTAGTTGTTGGTGGTGAGTTTTTTGGATGTCTGTTGTTGTTTAAAACATCTCACCCGAAAGCAAAGGAAACCTGCAATAACTATTTCAGTGTTCGTAACTTCAAAGCTACTTTTCTTCATGGCTTGCTAAATTCGTCACTTAGCTTCTGATGGTTCAGCCAAGCTGTTTATTTTGCTGCCTTGTGAGTGACTCATGTTAGGAATACACRTTAATACTGCTGCAGTTCAAGATGTGCTAAAGACTTTGAGCTCTGTAGCAGCAATTACTGAGAAACCAAAGGAGCTCCTGCTCGTTGGCCAAAGACACACATTAACAACCTGCCCTCTCAGCTGAACTTAGGTGCTCAGCTGCAGCTGAACAAAAAATAAGAATCTGGGGAAATATCTTGAGAAAAATGAAGGCTGTCACTGGGGTAAACCTCATCCTATCCAATTGCTTGGCATTGAGCCTACTGACATTCTTTGTCCAGAGGTAATCGCAAGCTGGAGAGCCCTGGCGAGATGTTGAGTTTCTGTGAATTAGCTGGCTTTCTGCCTGGAGGTGAAGTCCGTGAATCCAACACACCCAGAAACCTAGGGAATATTTCAGGAGTCACCAGAGTCTGCAGATTTTGTCAGATCATTTGCTTGTGTCGTTCAGTAACAGACCGACCCATCCTTCTGGCTGTGGAGTCAAGCAAGGCAAGGCAGCTCTGACTCTCAGTTTTACCACTTACAACTGAGAATGATATAACATTCATACAACATTATATGGTCCTGCAAGAATTCAATTGCTAAGATTTATACAATTTTTGGAAATACAAAGTGTTCTGTAAAAGCACTTTTCAAGTGTATATCCTCTSTAATAAATGTAATCCTTTTGGCTGTCTGAATAGCTAATTTTGAGCTAGATTTACCTTTTTTTATCTGATTATGTGAATTCCAGCCACTTAAATGATTTGTTAAAAAATATTTTTTTTATACCACAGTGGTATATGTTACGTTGTTTTTCTAGTTGTGCTTCTCAGAACAATTAAAGTTGGAATGTTCTGTAGTTTTTAATGTATCTTATTAATTTAGTTTTATGCATCCAAAAACATCTTTACAATTTCAATGCTCAATTTATTAGAACTTCATTTTAAAAGAATTAACTATACTGTTATGCAAAAAAGAGAAATCTTTTGAATAGGCTTTCACTGTCATGAGTAATCATGAATCAGAAATTTGGCACAAAAAATCTTTTTTGCTCTTGAAGCAGAATCTCTGCAAGAAGGGGTGCCCTTTAGAGAATYGGTTTGTATCTCTGAAATACAGACTCTTTTTTGTGTGTGAATTTCAACAGTATTGTTCTATTTCCATCCATTTTGTTCACCTTTTCATTTTAAAGAAATTGCATTATAAAAACTTTTTTTTCCTAAAATTCTTGTAAATACACACATGCATGTGCAACAATTATTTGTTCAATTTTCTGTAATTACTGCATTCCAAAATGCTGCTTACCAGGAGTTGAGCAAATTTTATCCCAGCAGAATGGAGGAATGAGGTCAAAATCTCAGTTCTTGAGTGAAACTAGCTGTAGGGTAATATTATTTGTCTGGGTTATGTTCACAGTATAAATCCCTTCATGTGGGTTAGTGGGGCAAACGGGCACATGGAGACCGTGCAGGTGATTTTCCTTTATAGGCCTCACTGTCCTGTTTGCAATTTCATAATGCATTTTTCTCACTACACGGTCTGGTTGCTGGTTAGGTGCATTAGGGTGGGTAACTGTCATACACACACACGAGCGCTCACTGCACACTCTTTGGAGCAGTCCCATTACAGCCACCCAAACTGTGGTTTGAATGGGCTTTCAGGCTGCAACTATATTAAATCAGAAGTATCCTGGAATGTTCTTGGGCACTAAAGTCAATAGCCTGGACTTTTAACTACATCAACACCAACTTGGTTTTGGTTTGTACTACCTGGTTCCTACCCAAGCAAATGCTCTGGAGGCTGAGGGTTTAGCAGCATAGGTATACTTAGCTGTTTGTGTGCCAGTTGGCCTCAGTGCTCAGGAATGTCCCTGGGCACACTTAATTTAACAGATGTAGCCTAGATGTCGGCAAACCAGACAACACTMCAGATTGCCTGCTTCCCAGCAATACATAATTTGTTAAGTGCATGGCTGACCAGCGTGATGCTCCCCAGAGTACCTAAAGGAGCCATCTGTGCATGCACAGAAGCACCCTGCACTGGGAGATAAGAGCTCGTCTCCTGCCAACGTGATACAAGCTAGCTGTGCACTGACGGTGCTTGACTGTAGGCTTGAGACATTTGTGAAGGAATAAAAGAGCTGAAATTTGGTCCTTGCAACTAAGAACATTTATGTTTCTAATTTGAAGGCAGCTTAATTATTACAGACTCAAGGGAAAATGGTGCGGAGTACCATRTTTTCTCCACTTCTAGAGTTAGCCGTTTGGCAGAAGGGCCTGTACTTCCTTGTTGGCTTGCTTTCTTTTTGGCCCTGTGCACTTTGATTCCTGGCTGGACAATACTCTTATCTTTACTGCTAAGACACTTTTTGTTGGCATTAGAGTTCCTAATACCCTGAAGGGYAGATTACCCAAAACACTTGGTAGAGGTGTAACACTTGTGCAAAACGCAGATGACTCCATACATTTCCCCTCTATTCCCTCCCACACTCACGCTATCACTTCTCCMTTGCGTGTCCATTCTCCAGGGGATGCTGGACAGTCCAGGTCCTGAACAGACAGAGGATATTCCAGTGTTTCTCACTGTCTGACTTTCATATCAGGTTCAGTTTTCTTAACAGCTGGAGCACCAATGTGTTTCCTGTAGCTGGGGAAATGGGAAGGAGAGATATCTATTTCAGTTGATCTCCCTTATCTTGAGAAGTTTAGTGATTTGTAGTCAGTGTGCTTCCTAAACACAGCCTCACCTATTCTGCTTGGTCCAGATTGTGCTATGAGTCTTGCATTATTCTGGCACCAAATCCTGCCTTCACTGAAGCCAGTGGAGACATTCCAGCACTGATTCAGTTGTACAGAAAAAGGCTTCTGGTGATAATTGAAATACTGAGGGTAACCCAGCTGGTTCCCACATACTGCTAAAGGAAGGTGCAGGTTTCATCTCTTCTGCTATGATGTGTACTTTATATGTACACATGATGTAAATACTATCACACATGTTAAATGGCTCTAAAAGCTCATGTTTACATTGCTGCGTAGAGATCCTCCTGGCAAGACCAGGATTATTTTCTCTTATGTTTCTGTTTGTTTTCATGATCGCTCTGTTTGCTTGCAGGTCTCCTGTGCGGCTGAAGTTTCAATTGTGTGTTTAATAAATGATGCATTAGCTCCACTTTCTTCTTTCCTCTTCATATGCTTCTTCTGTGCTCCCTCTCCTGTTGGATGTACAGCTTTTATAAGTCAGTGACTTACAAAAGTGACTGCTGCCCATCGGCTTTGGGAGGCAGGAGTCACCAGTCCTCTGCCTCTTCTGGCTCTCCTCTTGAAAATCTGACCCCTTTACTTCTCTCTTTCTCTGGGTTTTACCATCCCCTTAATTTCTGCATTCACCTAGTAGATCAGCATACATCTAGCAGAAAGCTTGTGCCTTTTTTTTTTGTCAGACTTACTCTTAAAATGATTTGTGGTTTTTTGACATATAATAAATTATTATGCATCTGTCCTTACCATGTTAAAATGTGGAAACTAGATGTGTAGCTCTTTAATGAAATTTCAGGTTCAGTTCAAAAGAACTCATATTAGTAAAATACACATTTTCATATCAATGTGTGGTCTAGAATTGCTGCAGTTCTCAGCAGTGACACAGCGGCATCACTAAACTGCTTTATTTCCTTGCTCCTTTGCAAAAGGCAGGAACAAAAATCCTTTATATAATAGGAATTGGTAGAACATTTTCTGCATAAAAAGTGTTCCCTAAAAAAAATGAGAATCACAGCTATTATGTTTCCTTAAGTTCTTCCTTAAAACTTCTTTGAGCTGTGATAGCTCAGAAAGCTGGGGAGTGTTAGGCAGCATGTGTGTGTTCTGCAATTTTTTATAATTAACATTTTTCATAAATTTCCATCTATGCTTTCTTTCTTGTCCCTTGTACTGTATGGAGTTTGACACAGTACAAATCAATGCAGTAAGTTAGTAAGTTAGTAAGTTAGTAAGTTAGTAAGTAAGTAGTAAGTTAGTAAGTTTCTGTTTGTTGCATGCATTTAATGTTGCATGCTTTTTTTTTTTTTTTTTCAATCATGATGTCTTTTGTTAGGAAGCCAAAATTTATTTTCACAGCTATTTAAATATGTTGAGTGCAAGCTCCTCTGTCATGGTTCTAATACATCAGATGCTTTCAAAAACAGGGAATTTATTAGGAATAGATGATCTTTGAGAATGAGAATTAATAATGTAATTCAGAAGACCAGATTTTCTTCTCTGTACCATCATACCCTGAAAGAAAGTTTTTATTGACCATAAATGGGAATCAGTTTAACCTCACACCTGTGAGCAGGTCATTTGAACTGGACACTTAAGACTTTCTGTTTCCAATGCCAGCAGCAGACTGGCTTCAGCTCCTAACAAAAGAACCTAGATCAGAAACGTTATCAGGATGTGGTTAGGAGGTATGATGACAACCTTTCTTTTGTATTTTGTTATATGCAAGCTCCATATTTCTTGCACAGTATTTTTTGTTTGTAGCCAATAGGATCACCTTTTGGGTAGGTTTGTGATGTTCTCGGGTAGACTTGTGATGACTTTATATCAAATATAATGTGCTAATCAACATTATACATGAGCTAGACTACTATAATGATGCAACTTTATATAAGGAAATAGTATTTAGCAAATTAAATCAGAAAAATATTAGTTCTTTTGTTCTATTCATGGAGACCTGGAGTGAATAAGGATGTGCAGCAGAGTCTCGGTATCCATTGAGACAGAGTCTAGGACAGACACCAGTTCTGACTGAGCACCCTGGATTGCAGGATGTAGCTTGGCAAGGTTCTTGATCACAGTATTATGAGCTCTACTGCTCTTCCACAGTGTCAAGAGGTCCCCAGTGTCTTTCACCAGCATCAGAGCACTCAAGTGCTGCTGCTGCTGGGCTGTATGTCCCCAGTTCCCAGACATCTGTGAGATTTTGATTTGTATTCATACAAATGAATATGGTTCTCAAGCATTGTTTCATTGGGATCTCCTTAGTTAACAGGATGAAATAGGCTGTATGGTTAGGCCTTTAGACATGAGGAACTTCTTTTTGGATCAAGACATCTAATAGTTTTTGGAAGTACTACAGAGATTTTCTACTTCAGGACAGCTTCGGTATAATGTAAGACTTGACAAATTCTTGATTTTATGCTGAGTGTTAAAAGGCTTAGAAATAACTATTTCTGTGTAAATCCAAATAACATCCAAATTTCCCTGCTTTGCACAGTCCTGTACACCAACAAAAAGCATTCTGTTGTGTTCTTAGTTCAGACAGAGCTAAAGTGCTCCTCCTCATGAATGAACCTGGCCGCTCAGAGGTTCACACTGTTTATGTGCTGCCGGAGGCAACAGTATTTGCAGCACATGAGGAGCTTCCTGCACATTAATACCAATATAAGATATGTGACTTAGTCCCAGTGTGCCAAGATGAAAGACTCCTCACAGCAGCCTTAAACTCACTCCTTGTTTTTCTGGAGCTGCTACTAAAGGAAATAAAAGTCAGAGGTAAAGAACCTGTAGCAAGTAGCATGACTGATGCAAACAAAATGTTCAGAGACAAGAGAGATATTCCTGAAATACCTGAAAATAATTGCAGGGACTAGGTACGGAGACAGAGATTTTTTTTTTTTTTTTTTTTGAGCTGTTTAACCGTTAGATAAAATTACAACATATGTTATCAATTAGCAAAATGTAAATTGGTTAAAGTAATTTTATGTTCAGAAATTATAGAACAATTTCCTAGAGCATAGTAATAAATATTCCTTTTAGAAGCAGAAGAAATTCATTTGCCCACAAAATATGCCTTAGTTATTCCTCTATTAAATAGCTTGCATTTAAACATCCAATGAGGTAATAGTCTGTGAGCTCAATGTTTACCAGAAATATCTGATTTCTACTTCTCACCCTTCTCAACTACTATCTTATCATTAATTTCTCTCTCTCTATGGGGGAGAAGGTAACACTCTGCTACCTGCTCAGGTAGATGCAAATACAATGTATTCCAAATATGCAGACTGGCTATAAATATAAGTCAGTATGTAAGTGATAACTTCAAGTAAACCTTCCAGTGCACTTATTTGTTAACATTTTTTCAGCTATAGCAGGTAAATGTGAATAAATCTTTTATTTTAAAATTGTTCTACTGAAATAAAGAGTAATTTTGCTAAGCTAATATTTACAGTAAATAGAGAGTGTCCAAATAAATGAGGCAGACCTCACAAAAACAAGTAGGAATAGCCTCTAATAAAACGTTAAAAAAGCATGGCAGCAAAAGAATTCAGCAAAAACAAAAAGATGGTAGTTCTGCATATCAAAAGTAGTGATGGAATTAATTTGATGGTGAGGGAAGGATTTTCTTAAAACCAAGAGGAAAAGACCCAACATTAGCTTTGGCAAGCAACTGAAGAGCCTATGGTAAAAGGCCAGTGCAAAAGCGAGGCAGGATAGTGCTGGGAGGATATTTGTCATCCGACAGACAGGGCCGTCGGTGCGGAGAGTCGCAGGCGGGAGCATGCGGGATACGATGACAAGGCTGACACTGTACAAGTGTTCAAGTGAAACAGCAAAGAGTTGCAGTTTGAAGCTGGTTAACTCGCTGTGTCAGCTGTAGCAATGTGGTGTCGTGCAAGATTCATTACGAGTAGGTATTGTGGGCTTTTTTATTCTATTTTTTCAGTTTCTGTATTCTTGACATGGTTTCAGTACCTGCCTTTGTTCTGGCAAAAGTATAGCCAGAATTTCTTAAAATAAATAACATCATAGAGTGATCACAGCTAAACTTTTCCCCAACAAGCAGGTTTTCAGCAGTTTGAAGAAATATATTATTTACAGCAGAGTCATCAGGCCTAGTTATGTCTCAGGAAAATATAATGTTTATGAAGTATAACTGCTCTTATTACTAGTATGGTAAGCTCTTTGACTGTCAGCATTCAGATGATCAAATGGGAGTTGCATATCAATTGAGATTCTTTAGCTATTTGTGAGTTTAAATCAGAAACTTTCAAAAAATCAATTTTTTTATATGCACTGTTAATCAGATTTGCATATTATAGATTCCCATTTGTCATCAAGCATAGATAAGTTTAAATTTGACAACTCCATGAAAAATGGGCTCAGAGAAGCTCAAGAAATTGGGGTAGGGACTGCTCATGAGACTGGATTTTGTAGATGATATCTCTGTTTCTTTCTCCTTTAACTGACTGCTTTAAGCTGCTATGCAATTATACTTGTGTATAAGCTGCAGTGACAAGTCACATTAGGTTGTGCTCTTAAAAGGCTCATCCAGTCTAAATTCTAAGTGTGTTAAGGAATTCTGCATCTGTGAGCCTTAAATATATATGCCCAGCAAATATATGAAATGAAAAGAAAAAAGAAAAAAAACCATGAAGCTGCATAACTGGCAAAATAAGATGTTTTCTCATCTGTGAGGCTACTTCTGTTTATCTACCATTTTAAATAAGTCACTCTGTGTCAAAATAATATAAATAGTGGAGGAGATATTTATAATATGCGGAGCCTACTATTCTAGTAGGAAGAGGCTGACACATTGGTCATGGATGATGAAGAAACTCTGCTCTATAAACAGAGGTTTCTAAACAGTGCATGATTTTAATTAATATTATCATAACTAGGTTTTTTTTTTTTTTTTTTTTGGTAACATAAGTCTGTTCTATAAATGAGGAAGCATAGGTAGGAGTAAAGAGTGAGATATTTGGGTACATCCTTCTGAGATGCTCAGTGCTTCCTGGTACATAGCAAGTGCCTCCAGGTGCACTGATTTACGCAGGAGCCAGAGCATTTGGTTCTGCATCTCCCAGGAGATATGCAAAACTTTTGAGGATGGTGCCCTTGGTACAGCGCTGAAAATGTCACAAGTTGGTCTTTTTCTGACATCACGTCAGCAAATACTAAATGGTTTTCAGGACCTTTTTCTGACATTGATAGTCTTAGACTGTGTCTGTTATAAGTCATGTTATAAATGGGAGTAGTGGAGCAGAGCTTCCTTTCTTCCCCATTATATTTCTTTGTAAAGTTCATGAAATTATTTGTGTGCTTTATTTTTAAGTGCTTTGGTGCCTTTCTCCCTTCACTTCCATTAACCTATTCATTATAAATACCCCTGCAATAACAGATCTTTACTTGGAGAAAGCAGGATAAAGACCCCTTTCTTTAATAGATTTCACTCTTGAACTTCCCATGACTTATAATAAGCAACTGTTAGCTGCAAAATGACCAATGTTCTTTTTAACTTCAGCTCACTCTATAGCTAAAAATAAAATCAATACATAGAAAACAGAGAAGGGAAAGGGAGAAATAGATAAGCATTTTTAAACATAAATGTGAAAAAAGTAATACAAATAATGGACAGTTAAAATAGCAGGAAATATATAAATCCATGACACTCCCTTGTCCCAAATCTTACAAAATTATATGTGAGAAATATATAAATCTAAGCTAAGACACTTATATTGAGCCTTCAATTTATCTCATAAGATACAATTATTTTTGAACAGCTCCACAGAAAATAATGATTTGTGATTGTGAATGCAGACAGAATCAGAATGCCAGGAGCAGATATACTGTAATTCTTTTTCTCTTCACGTGTGCCTTGCCTCGGAAATGAGGGAATGTTTTCTCTCAAACACACGTTCTCTGCAATTGCTTGATTACTAGATCCTCATACCTAGTGGATCTAATTACATATAAAATAAGGAAGGGTATCAAGTGTGGTACCTTGAATCATCATTCCTCTTTGTGTTGGCTGGTAATTGTTCATTGTGAAGCCACTTCAAGCTGTGAAAGGTAAGGAAATAAGTTGTATGTGACAAAGAAAAACAATAAAAGGACTTTCTTTTTTTTATCCTGATTTCTAAGATTTTTTTTTTCTTGATTTGAGTACAAAGTGCAAATCAATTACCATTTGCTTGGTAGTATTTGAAGACATGCCCTTTTTTGAGTCTTTCAGCCAAAAGATTGCTCTATGTTGGCACGAGTGTTCCCTCATACCTTCATTAGAAAAGTGTAAACAATCTACTAAACTACCTCTTCAAATATGCACTATCTCTGTTCTTTAGTGGTTCACTGAATAGTTACTTCGTTTATTAAACACTCAGCAAATATCTTCATTGATTTTTCTTTGAACTGTTCAATAGGCTGTTTTAAGGTGCTTTCCTTATACTCAAAACCCTCCCCAAATATAGATTTAGGTATATGATACCTGCTAGTCATAATGTTACTTTTACTTATTGGACCATGTCACCTTTTTGGTAAATTTCCACTGGGAGGAGGAATGTAACTTTTACATCATGATTTCACATTTCTGTTATGCTTTGTATAAATATTTTACAGTTCCAAATTCTAGTGATTCTGTTTTCTAGAATACCGAAAGAAGTAAACAAAAGTAAGGATAAAATTAAATTTGTTTCAGAATGCTAATACATATTTTCTTTTTTTTTTCCTTCTCTTGATCTAACCTCAGTTCCAAATTCAGCTATCAAATTTGGGCATAGACCCCAAATAAATTAAAACCATTGGACCAATTTAACAAACACTCAGTAAACGCTCAAGATATAGAGACAATCTACGTTTCTGTACTTCAGACCTCATTATTATTTCAATTTTAAATGATTTTTTTTCTCCAAAATGAGACTAGAAAGAGTAGCATATTTGTTTAGGTTAAAAAAAAAAAAAAGAAAAAAGTCTTAACAGGGAGATTCATCATTTCCCTGTTATAAAGAAGAGAGTAAAATTTGATTAAGAGATGATTTTAGTCTTAGGCATACAGTTGCTTCTCTAAAAAAAAGTGCTGGAAATTGAAAAAGTCACAGCTTCCAAACCCCCCAAAATCTGAGACATGAAAATTAATTGAGGTTTTCAAAAACGTAGGACAACATAGCTGGACATCTAGCAGATGTAGGGTATTATTCAAATGCTCAGTATTAATATTTAGAATACTGAAATATTAAAAAAGACAGGCTAACATGCTTAAAAATTTATGTCACATATTAAAAAACAAATCTTAGTTAATATTTCCCTAAATTATTGGTGATAATGCTGACAGATTTTTACGTTAGGTAAAAAAAAAGGATTGAATTATAACTCTCAATTTATCCACATGATCAACAAGTTTTGGCCTTACTGCATGCTGCTTTTATTTTAAGTACATGTCCGGCATAGCACTTAATGAGGTAATTTGGAAACATTGTAGCAAAAGGCTGTGATATCTTGAACTAAGGGTCCAATTGAGACTAATAGCTTGAAGACCTTAAATGGTACTAGCAATAGTGCTGTTCAGTTTAAAATACTATTTGACAGTAGGTGGAGTTTAGCAAAAGAATTAATTTTGCAAAATAGTGAGGATCAGAAAAAAAATTCTCTTGAAACATCTTTGTCAGCGAGTACCTGAAAGCAGGAGAACAACGACGGCCAGGAAGAGATTTTTTAACTACTTTACTAATTTTCATTGCCTCCTTATCTTAGTAGCTTTCAATTATTTATGATTTAATGCTTGTGCTACTATAAGCTCCAGAGTGAGCTAAATTAAATGAGCTAAATTAAATTACTTTCTTCTTTGTGATGTTCTGAGCCTTTTGAGTCTCCTTCAGACCTTCTTGCAGTTAAATTCTCTGGAGTACCTCAGTGAGAGGAGGTTCCACTCTACACAGGTGGCATTTTTAACAGGTTCCAGGTCAAAACCAAATAAACACTTGAAGGGTGTTGCATGAATTAACTTCTCAGGTGTGATGAGAACAACATGTGGCTCTTATGGTCTGCTTCAGGCCATGAGCAGCTCCTAAGTGATTTTGACAGTAAAGGTGCTCTCTGAGCAGTGACCTGTGGGTATGAGGGCCCTGACCAGCGTGCTGAATGGGTCTGCATCACCTCACAGGGTGGTCACAACAAGAGTCCAAATAGAGAATTACCACAGGCTTCATTTTTCATCTCTGAGCAGTATTTTTCCCAACCATGTCTTCTGAACCAATGAGATCTTAATTATTCATGATTTGTTTTTCACAAGAAAAGTATTCTAGATTCAGTTGCTGTGAGAAATGGGAAGTAGGATGTTCTTGATGCTTTTTTAGAATACAGGATCAGAATCCAATTTAACTGTATTTAAAATGTAAGCCTGTAGCTTTGCTCTAATTCTCTTCCTGGGAGTTCGTTATAAAAGCAAAAAGCAAGTCAAAAGTGTATGTTTATGTTCTGCAGTAGCTCAGAGAGCAGCTTATCTCTGCTGCTCTGCCATACATGAGCTATGAGATGGCTATAGCTTGCCATGGCCATGAGAGCTGGTGCCATGAGAGCTATATCTTGCTCAGGGCCGTCTGGGCCAACCTTGGCAATCCCAAAGGGAGCCATGCTGCTGGCATCCTCCTTTCATTGTGCATACCTTTTTTCATCATTGTGTTAAAAATTGTTGATTTCAACAAAATAGTTGTCTCTTTTTAAGTGGAAACTACCTCCATTATTATTAAAGTCTACTCTGGTAATCTTAATTAACCTTTTGCTTTTCAATATCTTCATTCCAGTATGATTTATGAGTATAGAAATTGTTGTGTGAAATACAGTCATCTTTTGGATGGAACAAACAACTATTTAGTCACCACAAGAGAGCACACAGCTTTTTAGGACACTAAATGAGAAATAATATATCTCAAAACAAGTGGGCTTCTATTTCACCAAGTGGGCTTAAGTAGAGAGAATTTAATTATACAGCTGTAATTTAGCCAGAATGAGGTTAATGCTTCTGCTCTTTGAAGATACTTCCTTTCCTTTTCTTCAGTTTCAAAATTAAGGTTGAGTCCTTGAAAGGTAGTTAAACAAAAAGAGCCAAAACACTTAGCAATGTGCTAGCAACTTTTCTTATTGTGAATTAAAATAATAGACTGTCATCTACTAAGTCCTTGTTAGAAACATGTAATTTTTCCTTTGGAGGTCACTAGTTAAATAATCAAAATGTGTAACTGGATGAGTTTTAAGGTCATAAGGGCTTAGTATTTGGTTGTCATTATTTGAGACTGATTCTCTTGGTGAACAAGGCTGGCTTGCTTCCCTGGGGATGCTTAATGCCTTTTTTGGCCCTTTTTCTCTTGCTTCTTTACCTGATATTGGTATTACCAAATGCTGCTGGCAGGCTGCAAAAGGGCAGGACTGCAAAGGAAAGACAGCTGCAGCTTCAAGTCATTAGGAGGGAACTGTGAGCAAATTGCCCACATCTGTATCCATAGACACCTTTAACAACTTTGTTTTTAGCAGTTACTAATTACTCATTTAAAATGTCACTATCCTCATTAATGTGACAAAACTTAGGTTAAAGTGCTGTGATATTAAGCATGAATATAGTAGAAACTCCATAATACCAAAAGGGTAAAGTAAAATAATTCTGCTGGGACACCTTGAATTCAAATTATAGATTCAGAATCATAACGGAACGTAAAATAATCTGATAAAAGGACCTGTCTTAGTGCCTCTTGCACTTGGAGCTGATTACTTCAGTTCAGACATGAAGTTAACAATACAAAGTAGTGGATCCAAATAGTCTAGAAGTTTTGTTAGGTGAGATTTGATGAAGGACAGTGTTTATAGTGCTCTTGTCATCTTCCCAGGGCACAAGGTTGCAGCCATTGCAGTTAGAGGTGTTGTCAAGCATGTTCATGCTGATGAGATCAAGGTTCAGAGTGTTGTAAACTTCACCTTACCTCTAGTTATGCGGTCATAATACTGCTCATAGCCTGTTGCTCGCTAAAACAAGTAGCCGGAGAGAATGTATGCACACTCAGCATAAAGACTTTATTGAAATGCAGAGCTTAAAAATCCCTGCTCACATTTGAAAAAGAAAAAAATCTGATTTATAAATGTCTATTAAAATATTTTGCAGCTTCTAAAAGTGCGTAAAGAGCTTTTCAAAGCAATCTCCTTCAAGGTAATTAGGAGGAGGAGGAGGTACCAGTTAAACTGTTCTTATTTCTGACACAGTATAGCCCTCTCATTTGGAAAAAATCAAGCTTTCTGAATGCCATTTACTTAAGCTTGTGATGCTTTAGTGATCTTTTCTTGACATAGTCATCGAAGTTTAGGAATCAGAGAGCATATAATTTTATACTTGGGCTGCAGCAAGCATGATAGTACGCAGATCTGCTTAATGGCAGCTTTCTAATAATGCAACAATAGACATTATGCCTTGGGTTGGCAGCCACCCCCACAGGCAGCCACCTACACATCAGCAGAACCCCAAGCTGAGTTTTCGGATTTATATTCTGAGAGCTGTAAMGTTATTAAGACAAAGCTCTTCCTGACAGTGAGAAGATGCTTTCAGAGTACGCAGAGTACTTTTTTTTTCATCCAACAAAAGATCTTGATTGGAAGCTTGGTGCAGTGTTAATATTTCAGGCTGGGGATAATTTCATCTACTTGTGTTGGAGAAGAGGAAAGAATTTGGAGCTAATACAGCTACAGCGACTGAAATTCAACTTCACTGTCAGCACCTTTAACTCTTTTAATTCTGTTAATGGTTTTAACCTCACCATGGACACATCTGTGTGCCCCACAATTCAGCAGTTCAGATATTTCACATTATACAAAAAGTGTTTCACATGTAAAGCTCTTAAATATAACATTATTAATTAAAGTAAAATTCTGCTAATATAAAATTGTAGTGTTCAGATATCTATTCAGTGCCATTTAACAAATGGCATTCTGTGGGAATTTCATTATTTTCGGAGTTTTTTTTTCATTTCTTGAAGCTCTAACACCAGCACATAATTTATTAAGTGTGATAAGTACAAGCATTTGGGAGGGTGAGAAGCAGTCTGATATTCTTGCTTTAGCTTCCCTATTTAAAATATGCCATTCAGAACCTGTTTTGAGGACAGTACTAGGAATTTCCCCCTATGTCCAGAATGTCTAGAAACCTCATAGTGTTAATGAATTTACTTTTCCTATCAACAAGCTTATGTTTTACACAGCAATTTAGTGAAAGGATTTCAGATAATTGTCACATTCTCTATACATATCCTAAATAGCATGTAGACAGAGGCAGAGGGGGAGAGAAAGATGGCTGTGTATTGCCATGTAATAGAAAAACAAACAAACAGGACAAACAAACAAAACCCTCTTTATCTCAGTAATAGGACTGATAAGATTTCTGATGTTGGATATTGTCACTACAACCCACTTGGCTCACTCTGTATTTGCTCTGTCAAGTTTTGAGACAGATGCCATATAAACTAATGCACAGTTAAAATGCTTGTGCTTAGGGAGCCAGTTAAAGTAAACAAAAAATTATTCCTTGTTGCTTGACAATGAAAGCATCTGTAGTTTGGAAAGAAGAATATGCAGTGATAATTTGGCATCTTTTCAATGTGAGTAGAATGTAGTTTTGCCTAACTGTCCAGGTTCAAAGTGAATTGCTAATTGTCTGTGCTCTACTGGCAGTAATGCTGTGGAAATGTTTAGTTATCTATATAATTTGTTTCAAGGTGTGGTAGGTGGACAGTGTAATACAATAGGGAAAATCAAAGTCAAATCACAGTGTATCAGATCAAATTGATGCTTATTCCAGTAGGTCAAAACACTTCTATAGGTGGAGAATTTGTTGGCCACAATGTCCTTTCTAGTGTCTGAATACTTGAGTACACCTCTGGGAAGAAGTTCTTTTAGGGGATCTGGGTTTTTTTTTTTTTTCCTCCYGCAAGTGCAGATCTAACTATATTGCCATTCCTCCTTCACCAGCTCAAAATAACCTAGCAGCTGCACAGAAGATAGAGCCATCTAATTAGCTCTAAGAAGCTCGAAGGAAGACATAGCAGATTTTGAGAAAAAAAAAAAGTCAATTGGAGTAATAGATTTTCTGAGTCTTGGACATCTACAATTAATTTTAGTTCTAATAATGTCAGTGGGCATGTTGCCATTCGCTTTATTTGAGGTGGCATATGGCCCTCCATGAGGTGCCAGTTGGGAAGCTATTACAAGCAGAATGGTAACTAGAATCAGCATAGATTCCTTACCACTAATGGCTGATTCTCAGTTGAACAGTGAAAGATATAGTAAGGGCTAAATGGTGAGAAAAAATAAAGATCATTAAAAAAAAAAGAACTGTATAAAGATCATTAAGACACCTGTGTGACCATTGAATAGCACTGTGTTCTGAGTTAGCTCTAAAGAGATTAAAATTTCTGATAGCTATGATAAACTAATATTAATTATTATTATTAGTTAAAAATAACTTTCTCATCACTGACTGCAGTAACAAATCCCAGGCCCTGTCTTTGTATTTATAACTGGTTGTTTCCTTATACCATAATGCCCTTTCAAAACAGGAAATATGCAAGAATGAGGCCTATACAAAGATACATTGAAGTGGACTATATTTGTCTAAAATGAATATAATGAAACAGCTGGCAGGATAGAATGTGAGTCTGTAAGCAGAAATCGGTTGCAAACATGTCAAGTTCGCACTTAATGAGAAAATCTCATAATAATACTGTAAACTTTTTCTAGAGCCCTGTCATGTCTGCAAAGGTCTTAATATTTGTGTTTCTGACTCTTTGCTGATGGCTGCTTTTATGCAAGTTGAGGATTCAGTTTATTATTATGAATAAAATAAATAAGCTCATTTGTCTCTATCACCATTCCCTCCGACATAGGTATTTTATATATTAAGATACGCTTTTTCATCCTACTCTGCAATTTGCAGTACTTGCCTACATCATCAGTGGATTAATACTGCATTAATAAAGATGATAGAAGATTTACAATCATATCATCTAATTATATTTACCAGTCTGTGAGTGAATCATATCCTTCTCTGAAAATTCAAAAATTAAGCTGTTTTGGCAAGGAGAACAGGAMTCCGTTAAGTTCCTCTGTAAGCCTCCTCTCAGAGTTTGTTTTGAAAATTCTTCTCTATAGATAATTGCTTTCATATGAGAAAAAAATGTATTCTCCTTCCCAAACTAACTTACTGTTTTGGACTTAAAACAGAACTATTCATCATTTATCCACATCCCAAAAGATTGGTGTTTGGGTCCTCTGTCTGTTAACACAGGTCATTTCAGGGATAAGAATGRGAGGAGGTGTATTTTGAGGCAGGAGACCCAATTTATAACACAGATACCAAACATCTCATGAAATTGGTGAAATAATAGAATTAATGTCCTCTCTGCTTCAGACTCTCTCTGGCACTCCTTCTCTTTTCCTGCAGAATTTTTGGTTACCTGACCATGGATTGATATGATGCCATAGAAATATCTGACCTGCCGTTCTGTTTATTGAATACAGAAACCTTCTTGCTGGAGTAGGATATGTTAGCAAGCACTTAGAGACTGTTTGAAGGTGATGATAACTGTAAGGAGACAAAAATCTCATTTCTTGATGGTGCTGCAAATGCTACCGAGAAATGTTTGATAAACTAAGTGGAAGATGCAGCCAACTGAAAGCAAATTTGTTGTTCAAAATAAGATATGTGAGGTCTAGATCTTGAGACCTCAGTTATCTGCYGTGTAATTGGGTTAGGAAGCCATTGTGTTCATAGAAAATAATTTGAGATTGCTAAAGCAACAATATTGAGAGAAGCACTCCCTTGTTTTTGTACAGTTTATTAGGCTTATAAGGCTTATTCTATAAGGCTTAGTCTGTTGCCTGCATTGTTATAAGGTCTTGTTTATTTCAATATTTTCTATATATTGTACTTGATCATTGGTTGAAGGTGTAGACTACATTCATTCTTTAAACTTTTTCTTGCAAAAATTCCTTTCTGGTAGCACATGAGCACAGCACCCTTGCAATGCCTAGGCATCAATTTGTGAGTGAACTAGGCTGGATAGAAAGCAAGAGTCCTGGTTTCCACAACTCAGTGTGCTGTGTGTACTCACCAGCTCAGGCAGTTTATCTTCCTTTTTTTTTTTTTAGTGAATGAAAGATAAATATACCTCTTCATCAGTCTAGACATTTCTAATTAGTTCCATATTTAACTATACAGCATCAGTGGCATGATGTGGTAACACTGTAATGCTCAAATAGCTGATTTTTACTCTTTAAATGAAAAGTTATACACAGAAATGTGATTTTGTCCCAGTTTTGTGACTATGCGTCTTTGGCTTCTTTTTGGCTTGGCTTTAAGAACCTGCCATTAAGCTTAGATTGCCTGAGAACTGCCAGTGAGGTCCAATGTCCAATAGACAATTTTAGCTGCCTGTGAGACATCTAGTGGATACCTAATGGTGGGCTTTGAGACTGTGGACATGAAGCAGGTTGCTTGCAGAGGAAGGAGGACTAGCAGCCTGGGAGGTCGTGTCCGCTGAGACTGCTCAGCCAGAATGAAAACTTCCTGTGTGTAACAGGTCTTGGGGAGGCTAAGTGACTTGTTACTCAGGGGCTCACTCAATGGCCATGTTCTCTTTGGTCTTGACCTAACACTCTCCTAACTGTTCACAGAATGCATGGTGAATAAATAGTGTGTATAAAGGCTCCTTATTTATTATTTTATTTTATTTTGGTCCTCTGGATGGGCAATACATCATATGGTATGTAAACAGCGAAAGGATTCTACCTAAAGGGATGGAGTYGCAAGAAAAGCATTCCCAGTACTCCCACTGACCATTCTTAGGTCAAGAGTTGTGACAAGCAAGGATTTTTTAATGTTTTGTTATTAGAGTTAAGATCATGTTTATCATATGATATAGRTAATAATGTACAAGTAGATGTGTTAGACCTGTGCCATGTAACAGTATAAAGAAATAGGCCTATTAATTCTTTAATTTAATCACAATAATTTGATAGATGAGTCTTTATCTATCAGATTTGGCAAAATCCATAGACTGGAAATTCAATCTTGACAATTTCCTATGAGAAGCCAGTCTCTCTAGGAAGTAGTCAAATATTGAAAAAAAAAAAAATCAAGGTCATCTCCTCCTCTAATAGATATGCTCATATGCTCATATTCATGCAAGAATTAACTCAAAGAAATCCAATAACCTGCTCTGCCCAGGAAACTGGTGGGAGAATCACTGTACTCTTTCCTGGCTACGTAATCAATAACATCTGACTTTCAGCAATGAAAACAAACTTTTTCACTGAAGGATTTCTGCAGATTTTATTCACTTCAAAAGCTGGCTGGGATAAAATGATTTTGAAGAAAAAAAAAGGTTTAATTTTGGCAACCTGTTTACCTTTGCATTTGCTCATCAGCATCTACAGGAAAGCTAAAATATCTACACAAAAGCCAAAAATCCTGATTGTAAACTAACTTTCAAGAATCAGCAGATGGAAACAAGCAATATCAGATGCTGGCAATCAGCCATGTTCTGATTAACAGTAAAAAACAAGGCCACTTTTGTTCTTGTTCTTGTTCATTTTTTCTTGKTTTTTTTTTGTGTGTCAGAGATTAGTCTTGATTGTTCAAAGTATTTCTCTCAGCTAGGTTTGATTACTTAAAATCAATAAATCAATATAAAATGGCAATTTTGATCAGATTACTTGCAAAGCTTGATTTTTTAACTGACATTTTTAGTTATTCAGAAAAACACATACAAGTAGAAATCGTTAGCCAAYTTATTATGTTTAATCTAAACATTCTAAATATCACCTTTCCTCATTTGCTTTAGTGGTAATTTTCAGTCAGTTGAGTCTGAAAGTCTTTCTACCTGAAAGACTTCTTACCTGAAAACTTTACTATATTTGTGTGCTTGAAGTATTCCGTACTTTCATAGAGTATTTCTGAAAATGGAAAGTGGAATAATCTGAATGACCTGGATTGTTCAGGCTTAGTTCATCTCCTCAGAAGTCCTCAGAATTTATCTCTTGTTACCAGAACGCCCTGAGCTTCTGCTTTGTTTGCTAGGTCACAGCCTCATGGCATTTTATAAAGATAAAAATACCCTTTGGTGCCATGACCTTCATGTTTTCTCTCTCTTCCCAGGGTCTGTTTTAATAGACTGTCATATAAACCTTTGTACAGTGGAATCGTTTTAATGCTCTGTGGTGGTTACTCCATCCTTTGTAAGACAAACTGTTAGCTTCTTTTGCCACTAGACGATTAAAGCCACTCTCTCTGTAGACCACATAGGAGATCTGCACATTCATCCTTGTGGCTTTTGGGATGTGAAAACTACCAAGTTACTGATTGACCTTACGTTTTTTAAAATATCATGTCTTCCTGCAGACTGTGCACTTGCCTGTACACTTAGTTTGGTTTGGATTACTGTATATATTTTTAATATATTCAGTATATGTAATATTGCAGAGTTCTATTGATAAAAAAATCAATTAATTCGTAGATGGGTCTTTGACGAGATGAAAAAAAAAAAACCCTAAGATTTATTTGCTTTTAAACTTGAGGAATACATGTTCTTAATACAAGATACTCAATAAAAAGTTAAAAAGTCTGATTTTTTTTTTCTTGTTTCTAGATTGCTTGATTATATATCATAACAAAAAACATGATGAAGAGAAACAGACAGAAACAGAACAGACAGTGCTGAGATTTTTGTTGTTTTTGCCTTCTACTGGCTGGAAATACTCCTGAAAACATGTGTACTTTTCTTTTTCTTTTTTTTTTTCTTTCCCCTTTTCTCTCCACTGTGACAATGTGGCTGAAAATCAGCAACATCAGTGCTCCAGGTGATTGTCAGCTTGTTTACTTGTCTATAGAAACTCTTGCTGTCAGCTTGAATTCTTGTACAGGTGAATTGCTTCCCTGCAAAGCTCTAAAGAAATCTCATTTAATTTTCTAAACTGAGGTTCTGATTTACTGGAAGTTCTTAAATACATGAGAAACATGCAATCAGTCTGTTGCATTTAAGGATATAAGTGCTTAAACAAAAGCCAAGTTTGGGCACTCAGTTAAATCTGTAGCCTTAATAGAAAAATTCATAACAAATAAGGGTAGCTTTATTTCTTAGGAAATTGGATTCCATGTGGAATTTTGGAGATATTCAGTTTTTCCACCTATTACTAGGTACTCACTTCCAGTGCAGAAAAAAATATGCAATGAGTTTTTTATTTTGATTTTAGAACTRCAACACTTTTTTTGTTCTAATGAAAGAATTTTCATCAAAATCCAGTGATTTCTGATTGCTCTACATTAAGAACTGCATTGACCTACAAAGCCTAAACAGGTTTGTTAGTCATCAGGTAATCAACTGCTRTTTAGCATACCTAAAGCAATGCTAAGTACTTAATTGAGTTTAAAATTCTGAGTACATCTATAGACTTAACTATGAATTATAAAATGAGAAGCTAATTCAAATGCCCAAGCACAGACCAATTACAGGAAAACTCCTATTCAGACTTAGGACTTTAGCAACGTAGTTCTTGTGCAATGGGGAATATTAATCTCAACTCCATGAGGGGACTTGGCCAACTCATTAMAATCGATAAGAATTTGTTCATTCACCTTAATGGGAGCTGGAGCTTGTCCTACTTATCATAGGCTGAGTGACAGTGAACCTTTTTAGCTTAGTGTCTGCTGACACTATAGTCATGGCTTTTGGCAGGAAGAATTTTAATGTTCTGTTAAAATATTTTATGGCAAATTAAAATATGGATAGCAGAAAACTAACACTTTAAAAACACTAATTTAATGTGAAACATTACAGTTTGTATTTTGGCACCTAGAAACACAAATTGTTGTAGGAGCTTTGTTATTAGGAAAAAATAGATGGAGTAACAATGTATTACACAGAATCACAGAATGGTTGAGGTTGGAAGGGACCTCTAGAGACCATCCAGTCCAACCCTCCTGCTCYAGCAGGGAMCCCTAGAGCACGTGGCACAGGGTGGCATCCAGGCGGGTTTGGAAGATCTCCAGAGAAGGAGACTCCACAGCCTCTCTGGGCAGCCTGTTCCAGGGCTCTGTCACCCTCACAGGAAAGAAGTTCTTCCTCACATGGAGATGGAACTTCCTGTGTTTCAATTTATACCCATTACCCCTTGTTCTGTCACTGGCCACCACCGAGAAGAGTCTGGCCCCCTTCTCCCTATAGTCACCCCTCAGGTACCTATGCATATTGATTATATCCCCTCTCAATCTTCTTCAGGCTAAAGAGGCTCAGCTTGCTTAGTCTTTCCTCATATGGTAGAAGTTCCAGTCCCTTAATCATCTTTGTTGGTCTAGGCTGGACCCTCTCTAGGAGCTCCACGTCCCTCCTGTACTGAGGAGCCCAGAACTGCACCCAGTAGTCCAGGTGCAGCCTCACCAGGGCTGAGTAGAGGGGCAGGATCCCCTCCCTGGACCTGCTGGCAACRCTCCTCCTGATGCAGCCAGGATCCCATTGGCCTTCTTGGCATCAAAGGCACATTGCTACCTCATGGTTAACTTGTCAACCAGGACTCCCAAATCCSTCTCTGTGGAGCTGCTTTCAGGCAGGTCAGCACCTGGTCTGTACTGGTGCCTGAGGTTATTCCTACCCAGGTGCAAGACCCTGCACTTGTCCTTATTGAACCTTATGAGGTTCCTCTCTGCCCAACTCTCCAACCTGTCTAAGTCACTCTGAATGGCAGCAGAGCCCTCTGGAGTGTCAGCCACTCCACTCAGTTTGGTATCTGCATGGAGATACTTGTAGATACAAATTTGTTCAGGGTGTGCTCCATCCCTTCATCCAAATTGTTAAATTACATAATTTAAATGATAAAATCTAGAGTTCAAATCCTGTTTCTGTTGGTTCMGGAGGAAAAAGACTTAATGATTTAAAGTAGGTGGAAGAGGCATGTTGCTACACAGAAGAAATTACAGCTAATTGAAATAGCTGTCATTAACATCAATAAAGTTGTTTTAAAATGTGCTTATCATTTATTTGCTAAATAATTTTTAAATAATAGAAGAGACTCAGAAATGTTCACACGTTGTGTGAAAAAGGAATAAACAAATGTTTGCACAAAGCACAATGTCATCTATAGAAGGCACATAAATGCTATTTAATTTTATTTAAGATATGGTAACAATTGCATATTAATTTATATGACAAGAACAAGAATATCGTGAATAATTTATTGACAGTCTTTATCTTCTAGGTTTGGCACATATTTAGTTAAAAGAAGCAAGAAAATGCTGAAGGTGTCAACCACTATTTTACAGAAATTAACCCCCCTGCCCCATCTTTCTAGAAGCAATCTCATGATTTTTATGACTGATACAAAAATTGCATGGCAAATTATATTGGTTGGGCATTTTATATATTTTTAAAAACTTTTTAGTTTCTAAATGTAAACAATCATTTCTTTTCAGTTTTATCAAAAGAAAATCCAACAAGGCATTTTTAAATTTATTTATATGTAAATATGTGTGTGTTTCTTTTTTCTTATCTTTTAATGTGTATTGTACTTAACTAAATACCAGTTCTTGCAAAGGCAAACCTTTTGTTTTCAAGTCAGAAGAAGATGATCTTGAGAGAGGACTCTGTAGAAGTGAGTAATTTCTTGTATCAAATGATGAGAAATGTTTGCTTTTTTATTTTTGTGAAGAATAAGCTGTCTAAAAAAAGTGAAATAATACTAAAAACATTTTATTTTGTATTTTAACTATTTTAAAGACAACCTTATCAGCAATAAAGTGATTTTATATTTATTTCTCCATGAATCCATTCTGCAGATGATAGAACTTTTGGTCAATGTGGCTACCTTTTGACTCAAAAAGCTGTAAAAAAAATTAAAACAGAAAAGCAAAATCCAGCATAATATATAAGAGAATTAATAGAGAACTTTCTTACATTGGTAAACAGATGGAATGATTTTCTTAGTTTTCTACAGACAGCCTGGGTTTTTCAGAACTTCTAACATGTTAGTGTAGGCTCCAGGAGAAAAGTGGACATGTAGAAGCTTGTTGACAGATAACCACAAATTGCAGAAAGGGAATGTCTGAATTACATGCCAATGCCATGCTAAAAGTCTGAGGAGAACCAGTCATTTGAACCACCTGCCATTGAAATGAGAGTGATAGGGGGTTTGTGAGAATAAATACATTAAATACATTAGCAACTGTGAGGCTTGTGGGCAGGATCCATGTAAGTGTGGAAGATTAACAGATCACTCTTGGTGATGGTAGACTAGCAACTTCTGAAAGTGAAATACATGGTTTAAATATGAAAAAAATGACTATCCTAAAGAAAATATTCAGAACGTTTATTCTGTGGACAAACTTCAAATTGAAGTTCAGCTTCATTCCATTTACAGCCATTTTGCATGAAGAACTGCAACGTCAGGAAGTGGAAGAAGTGTCCCTCAGGATATAATATTATGAGAAACTATTACTATTTTCAATGAATTTAGTTGTCTGTACAAAGAAATTTTGAGGGATGTCCAAAGATCAATTCTATTTTTTTTTCTATTTTTCTATCCATCTTATATTGAAATGCAATGAACTTTAGAATAACTTCAGTAGAAAGTAGCTCAAGTGGGAAATGAACTCTTAAATATTCAATCCTATTTTAACTCATTTTCAACTATAAGGACAGGGTAGGTATAGAAAAAGATTATTTAACACAACTACTTTCAATTAGTCCCATGCACCAAGAAAATATTAATCACAGTTGCTATGGAACAATTGGATTTGCTTACAAAAAGAGAAGTCAAGGGTGGTGGATCATAGATCTCACACGAAGAGAAGCAATCTGTCAGAGTACTAACTTAAGAGAAGCAATCAGGCAATCTGCAGAGTACTAACTTAAGTTGTTGATCAAAAGTACTTGGTGTGAGAGTAATAAAAATGGGKTTTTTTTCAGTTTTAAATGTGTGAAATATACAGTTCTTGACTTCTCAGCAGCTTTTATAGAACTTGCATTTGAATTAGGTAGCACATTACGTTTTATGATTTCCTATACTGCCTTGCTCAACCAAAATTTTATTAGAAGTAGTTAAAGTACTAACTTTCCTATTAAGGTTCTGAATTTACAGAAAATGAAGATTTTTTTTCAAGGTTGGTGTTTCCATTTTTTAAAAATATGTAATATTTTGGAGACCATTTCTTTATAATTCCAYTTATTTATAAGTGCAATTCTGCAGCACTTCTATGTAGGCACAGATTTTTATCCATAGATGCATCAAAATGGTAATATGAATGAGTGTGATTTGCTTTTAGTCCAACATTCATTACTTTACCTAGCCTGATTTCAAGGATTGTATCATGAGCCGATATATATCAGGGCTCTCAGTATGTGAGCTTAGCTGCTCTCAGGAGCGGGCTCAAGCTAAATCTCTTCAGCATCTATTATTTAGGTAGCTGAAGAGGCTTAATGTGAGCCCGCTCCTGATTTTGACCAGTTTTGCTCTTCATTCTCATGCAGATTGCATGGAAGAACCCATTTTACCATGAGAAGGACATTCTAGCAAGTGATACTGTGTTGATTATCTGCAGTGAGCTCTTAGGTGGCTCCGTCCCAGCTAGCTGCACAAGTGCAGCTCCAGGAGCTGTGTCGCACCTCCTGGCAGACTACGTCTCAGCCCCTGTTCCCTGGGAGGTTTCATTTAGGTGAGGAGTGAACATACACAAAGTGTTGTCTAGCGGCTGCACAGTGTCCAAGAAATACACCTGGCATCCACCCTGTTTCTTGCTGTACTGTTCTGTTCTAAGGCAAAGCAAAGCTTTGTCTCAGCTCTGCACTGAGTGAGTTTGAAAATAGATATGCAGTTGGGTGATGGGGCTGTGAGAAGGGCATGTATTTTTAGCTAGCTTGGCTTTGAGTACCAAAGAAGGATTTCTGCTCTGATTCATGTTGAAAACAGCAAGAGAGGGAAGATAGGCTTCCTCGTAGTCCTCTTGAATCTGCCTCTCCCCGAAAATAAAACCATGCAGATGCCAATAGGCTGTGAAAGAGAGGATCAGGAAACTAGAAACAGAAGTAGTAGCTTCTTCYGTAGTAGACAAGTTTCTGCTTCCGAGCATTTTTGACTTTGCCTTTCACTTAAGAAATGTGAAATGACAAGAACCATGTTGGATAAAACAAGCAAACAAACAAAAACCTCTCCCAAACTTTGCCTTGTTATCCATGTATAGAGAATAAGTGGATTCAAATTGCATGGGAGAAGGGAGAATAACTTCAGTGCTAATCAAGCTCTAAATTACTGCCTCTCTTGGACTTGCTTCCAGGTAGAAGGGGGCCCTTTTCTTGGAGGCATAGAGATATAACACAAGTAATCAGTARTAACCTACAGTTATCATTAATCAGTAACCATTTACTGTGTGCTTTGTGTAAATCAGATGAACGATATTTTCAGTCTAATTAGTAGCAAATGATGGGCTTTCAACCCATGGGTAAGTTTATGGAATTCAGTTTTGCGCCACTTCCCTTTACATCATACGGTTGCCTGCTGTGCACGTGCCACATGCTGTGACTCTAGAGACATCACCAACATCCCTAATGGTGAAAATGCTTGTTTGGCTCATATGCTTGGGCTTTGGGAGGATTCAGGTTAGTGTATTGGAAGCTTATGGATATCTGAGGAGAAGAGAGCTCCTTTTAAAGCTTTAGGGAACCAGTTATACCTGATCTGTTTCCGTTTTGAAGTGTACAGGCTAGGGAATATATTAATTCACGCTTCAAGGAATGTTTTGGTAATATATTATACTGAATTAGCATGAGTCTTTTTAGGAGCAGTAGAAAAATATTTCTATTCAAGGTTTTGAGTTTTTCTTCCTTTTTTTTTTTTTTTTCCTAAATCTGTTAAGAGTTGAATAGAGTTAAAAATCACATTTTATAGTGCTTGTATTATCCAAATATAGATGTTACCTGAATAATGGTCTCTAATTATAGTTTTAAAATGGAGAGTAATTAATTCCATTCCTGGTCAGTGTCTTCTACCCTTATGCTTATTTTGAAGCTTCACTTCACAAGGAGATTTTTTAATTTTAATTTTAGATTACAAAGTACATATTTGTCCTTTCTGTTTTCAAAAGTTCTGGCTGATGTTTTTTGGTTCCTCAGAAAATATAAGCATACTTTGCAGCTATTAAGGCAAGCTTTATCTCTGTTCTTTGCTTAAATAGCCTATGAATTGCTTTAGCTTAGTTATWGTATATTTTGTATGCTCTGTGTTTTTATGTTGTATATTTCTCAAAATACTTTAAAAATGTTGAATACTACATGTCACTACTAAGTGCTTTTAAAAAATAAACAGGCTGTGATTGCCATGTGCAAAYAGGCGAATGATGTAATTAGTAAAAGCAAGTCCATATTTTCCAACAGAGTTGTGCTTCTTTTCTGTATTACAAAGATAAAGTGCTAATGTGGAGGCTGGGTAAGAAAGTGCTTGCAAACACTGCTCATTGAACTTGAGCTTCTTTGAAAGAGATCAGTCTAAAATTCAAAATAAGCATATCAATCAGAAAAAGCATCATCACAAGGATATTCACTGCGTACTTCTCTGAAACCATAGAATTAAATACCCTCTAACARTTAGCATTAACCATAATTTTGCAGAGTTTCAGCATATGCATCTGGATCTTTGGTACCCTATAGATAAAACTGAGCAAAAACTTGACCTACCTTAGTAAACAGATGCTTCAGGGTTTCAGTTTGGGACTTTGTTTTTTTTGTGTGAAAAAAAAAAAAAAAAGAGTAATTGGAATTTTTTTTTCCTTTCTTTCCTAGGGAAAGTTTRGAGAAGTTATGTAACTTCTGCAATAGTTTTAAATGTGTATTTCTAAACAAAGTGTATTTTTATGCTTTACATAGACAAAATATGAGACTCTGTTATTTATCTATTTGGTCTTCTATTTGTGTAGTTTTTAGCAAGGCTTGTTGCCTGCTGACATCCTGCTGACATATGCAATGTTGCCCTATTTATTTCACTTTGAGATTGAGAATGCAGAAGTCTTCTTGGGATTAACTTTAAATCAGAATTTATTTCAGTCAGTTTAGTGTAGGTGAACTGCACATTTCTTTTTGGAGAGTTTGCTGATTGTTTCTTTACTATTTTTATCCTTTTTCATCTAGTAAATTCATATTGTAAGGACAATAATTGTTCTATACACTTGGTTTATTCCTCCTTTGGATTTTTCATCATGTTGTTGCAATTTTGAATATATGAAGTTAACTGAAACTATTGAAATATAAATTTAGCTTGAGATTGTGCATATTTTATTTTTATTTGGTAAAACAGCTTGCCCTTTTTAATTTTTTTTTAATGTAATAGCATGTGACTAAACAAAGTTTGTATTAGTCTGAGTTTTAAGTCTAAATATATATTTAACTAAATATATTTGAAATTTTCAAGTAGCATGGCACATTCAATATATAAGAAAAAAAGTTTGGTTTCTGTTATGCACTACTTAAATAATTCTAAGCAACTTCATTTAATGAGAGGCACCAACTGAAACACAGAAAGTTCCACCTGAATATATTAACTTTTTGACTGTGAGGGTGACAGAGCACTGGAACAGGCTGCCCAGACAGGGTATGACTCTGCTTGAGCGGGAGGGTGGGACTTTGCATTCAAAGCAGTATCCGTATTTGAAGTGAGCAAAGCTTGCTGAGACAGGCCATCAGTTACACATATTATTAGATCAGAGGAAAACCAGGCAAACTTACAGCTCACAAGTATCTTTTTCTAGGTCTGCTGTAAGCAAACTTTGAGCTAAATGCAGATTGAGATTTTTGCAACTGCTTTAATCTTTTAATCAAGTTGAATGATAATGTTTGGCCTCTGTGAAGAAGAGAGGATATAGGGTTGTAAACTGTTGTTTTTAGAGTGCAGATCTTTCTAGGCTTTTGAATTGCTGCATATGGTTATCAGTAGCCATAACATTAGAGGCTGATATTTGTGATCATAATGACAAAATTACTGCACTCACTATAAGCAGATGCCAAAATAGGACAGTTAAAATCTTTTGACCATTATGTTCAAAATTCACTGCAGCAAATATGGCATTATATTATGTGACATTAAACCACTGAAGCATATGCACTTACCTGTCTAAAACATTTATCATRAATTTTTTAAACTCAATACATATTAATACTCACAACTGAGAAAATAGTTTGGACACTGAGTTTTACGTAGTGCCAATTCAGATACATAATAGTAGATTCAAAGACGATGTAAAGTTTAAATAATTTTTATCCTGGGAAGCACACAGTGCATTTCAGAATTAGAATGCATTTCAGAAGAATGCACCAGGATTTCCCTATCGGATGCTGACCTATGCCAGTGAAAACAGACATCCCTATTTATTCTCAGCATCTCTCATGCTGCCCAGTGAAGAGCAATGGTAACAAACATTCTAGCTTGCACTTTTTTGGGGAGGAGTCTCAATTGGGAATGCAGATTTAATGCCACCAYCTGGGACAAAAATGCACCTCCTTAAAGGCAAAGTCAAAATGCGGTTTATAAAAGTCTGAAAGAGCCATTCAATTAAAAGTGTTTTTGCTCATTAATAATAATAATATAAAAAATCCTGCTTTTGCTGAAGGATTTGAGAAGGCTCTACCTATTTGTAAGGGGCCTTTTCTTTAAAGAAATGTTATCAGAATTTCCTGCTTTCTCAGCGGGAATGAGTATTTTCAGTGGGACTTTCAAAGAAATGAAAACTTGGCAAGATTGCTCAAAAATATGTCCATAATTAATAGGTGCTGTGAGTCAGAATCAAAACTTTTTAGAAGCAGCCTGGAAAAGGACATTATTTAAGCCATAGAAATTGAATGAACTATAAACGAAGACTAAACTCCAAAGCATTTGTTTATGTCTATTATATCTGAGTGTGCATCCATTCACCTTGCAGGTACTTGGCATGTATTTACATAATAACAAATAGGCTGCCTACACTTGGAAGAATCAGATGATAGAAAGAAATTGGTCCAGGGAAGGATGCTTTTTGACCCTGAATGACAGTGAATAATGTTGGGTTCATTACCCATCCCTGTCACCGCTGTCRTTGCTTGAAGACAAATTTTCCGTAGCGAGATGTGCCAGGGCAGTGCTTGTAGCTCCTCTCTCATTTGTGGAAGCCGCAGGAGATGCTGGGGGCTGCTGACCCCCACGCTCCACTCAAGCCCTGGGACATCCACTGAGTGGACTAGTTCTGGCAGGTTTTGTAGCTTTAACAGAGCTACCAAAATCACTAATTAGTTGCAKGGCAGTGCTAAATCTCTGGGAAGGAGAAGAGTGGCTGAGGCTTCCACTGGGATACACTAAAGGAGAGAGCAAATTCCACACTGACAATGACTGACTATCCATGGTCTATTTGTTACTACTTSAGAAAGAAGAATGTCCTTCCTAGGTAGGCTTTTTGGCTTGGAAAATATCTAACCAGCCAATCATTTMATTTTCTGTATTCAGCTTTCTAGGAAGGCCATCCCAAACTTTCAATAGGCTTAATAAGAAACAGCTAAAAGTAACATGCAGYAGCTCTGCCAGAGTCACATCCTTCTGGCCTAATCATGAGGAAGGCTCCAGCGTTACGTCTGCTCCTGGTTACAACTGCAGGGACCAGTGAGGATTTCGGAATGGYTGCTCCATGGGCAAGTTGAGACTCAGCATCAGCAAGCTGAGACTTCCTCATGAAGTCTCAACTGCAGAGGGGTGATTCAATCTAAAGCGGCAGCCTGACATGCACACAGAAAGGCCCAACCCTTAAGAAAAGCTTCATCAATAATCTTGAACTGAGAAAATAATTTTAAAACCACATTGTTTTGAGATGTTCTTTCCAGAATTTTACTTTCTGTCAATAATTTTATACAAGAGAGACACATTTTTCCATTTTTTTAAGGTAAGTTTTTATGTAAGAGTTTACCTTTTTGACTTTTCATCCACTTGACTTTCTGCACCTGCATATAGGAACAGACTTCACACATTCCTTAAAATATATTGATTCTTGCCAGTACTTTAAGAAATGTTTGTTGTGTGTCCTGTGGACATCATTATAATTTCTTTGCAGTGCAAGGCTAATCCAGCCAAACTAGAAGAAAGAATTATTTTATTGATTGATATATTTTAAGAGCTGGCACTGAGTTTCCAAAAGGATTAGGTATCATACATGATTGGACTTAAGAATCTCATGTTTAAAAAATGCTTTCTTAAATCTCATTTTAATTGCTGCTGTATTTTGTCTTTGTATTTAGGAATCTTCATATATATATTTTTTCATATATATATTTTCATATATATATTTTCATATATATTTTTTCATATACATATTTTTTTTTTTCACTTACTGAAGAACAAGAAGCAGGAATTTCCCTTAGTCTACATTTCCATCACAGTTAAGTTTCAAGGAACTCTATTCAAGTAATATTTTGTACTTTTTGCCAGGTTTCTTATTGTTCTCTGCAGATGACTGATGTTTCTRACAACGACAGTTCCAGCCAAACACTGTTCCTATATTTCTAATCAATTATAAGAAGAACTTTTCAAAAAAAGTCTTGTCTTCAGCCTAATGTCTTTGAGTTTTTGTCTCCGTTGTTCTACAAGTCTCTCTTTTCTGTAACTGGCCAAAACAAACAAACAAAAAAATTAATACCCTTAATTCCACCTAAATATAGGTATGGATATGAAGAAATATTAGGAAGTTTGGTTTTTATGAATAGGTCTATAATTAAATCACCTGCCGTGCTTATGGCACTGAACATTATTACTGTCCCCATAAGGCAAAGGTGGTAGTATCATGTTTTTCAATCACTTTCATACATTTTAATACAATAAGAAACACCTGTGTTGTGTTCCTTCCAGTGGAAGAATCAGATATTCCAACTACTTTTCAGGGAGATATATCGTATCATTTATGTAAAGCTCACTAGAAGTTTTCATTTTCTTTTTTGTCTTTAATTTCCATATTCTCAGTACAATCAACTTTTATGTTGCTATTTTTGCCACTGCAAGGTCAGATGCTCTACTCTGAAGAGGTAATGAATATGATCTGCAAAGCCATGAAAGGCTGTCAGACAATTGAAGACAGAAATAAAGCAGTTGTTCACAATTGAATGACTCTTCATAATTTTAAATAAAAACAAAACCAAGACCCACAAACCTCCCAATGCATTTACAATGCAGGAAAAAAATCATGTTTTTCAACGCTAACATTTTCTGCAATCCTTGTAGATGTGCGTAGCATCTCCTCCCTGGAATTTTTTTTTTTTTTTTTTTTTTTTTTGAAGTTTTGTGAAGTGGCCCTATAAAACCTACTTCTGTACCTAGAAAGATGTTATTCAGTCTGGCTCAAAGAACTTCTCACTGGAGACAAACCCCACTCCAGTGGCTTTTGTATTTTTAGAGAAAGAGCTTTTCATGGTTGTCAGTGTAGTCAAAGTCCAAATGTTAGGATTGCCTTGGAATTTAAATTTGAGATTTAAAAGGCTAGTATTTATCCCCATTTTTATATTTGGCCAGTTTTTAAACCTATTTTGGATTGTCACACTATAAAGATATAAATAATTTGATTTTTTTTTAACAGATAACACTGCATGTTCTTTGACAAACCCCTTAAAATAGTCACACTTGTAGATGAGACAGAGTAGCAGTGATGAACATCTCTTCCTGAGCCAGGCAGGACTATGCTCAAAGAACCCAAGAGCATTTCAGTTAACAAAAAWTGACTGACTGCAGGAGTGATCAGGACAAGCAGTGTCAGGAAGAGTTTCTACTTTCTAAAGAGGGCCACGCAGAAAGAAAATTAAAAATTAACTATGTTTTAGTTAGAATGCGGATCACTGATAGAAGGCTGGTGTCTGAAGCTGGAGATGACACTAAAATTGTTTATTCAGAACAATAAAACTTCCTTTGTTAATGCAAAAATGTCCTTTTTTTTTGGCCACATGGATTTGGACTTTGATATAAATCCCTCAGACTTGGGGAGCTTGTGGGAGCTTGTTGTGAAGAACACGACTGGGAGGAATATTACAATTAAACTCTTCAGTCTTTCGAAGGTGAAGCCATATGTGGAAATGAAGTAGAAAAGTCCTTCAGTACATTTCATAATGCAGAGTGGGTAGATGGCCAGTGCTTGATGCCTCTTGTGTGTAGCTGAACTGACATTCAGTGGTGATAGAAATGTGACTTTTAGTGCCTAGTGTAAAGGAAAACTTAATTWACTTCCATAAAATGGAACTAGTTTAAGCTACAAATGGATGCATGTCGGTTCCTTGCATGTATTCTGCTAAATACTCAAAGGCATTTACATCAAATGGCTCTCTGGATCATAATATATTCATAGAAACCTTATGTAACTGCTACAGCTTGTATATGATGCTCATTTTTGGGTACCTATTGTATTCAAAATTTGCTAGAATTTAAATATCGTGAGGAGTTTGTGTCACAGATGTTACAAATCAACTTTGTTATGAACCTGGTCTTATTGCACATATCCACGTGGCTTCTCATGTTTATTAGTACTTAGAATTCTGCACTGCTTTTCTTCCTAAAAATCTGCTTAATGTTGACTGCACAGATGGCAGGTTCTCTTGTGWAGACAATATAAAATGGACAAATGAAAAGTTGTTTTAGCAAAAAATAATATTTTGCATTCCCAGCTGAGAAAAGTTTTTAGAAGTAGTATCAAGGAAAAAATTTTAAAGATGATTTGCAGAATTAGGTTAGACCCTCTCAATCTCTTTACCAAAAATGTCCTCTGAGTCAGCAAAACAGTAATACTCTAGTAAATGCTGTGACAAATTCCTCGCTGTTTATTTCTCAGTGCTTCTTTGTTTGCTACTACTTTCAGTTAGCATGGTTTGAACCATTCCTGTTGCTCTCATGATTCCTAACTTGTTTATTTTTTTCTTAGGAACTAAAAGTCTTAGTAACGTAAATTAGTAGAAATGATGTTTCTGTGAAGACTGAAGAAGCCATATAACTTTATTTTGCTTTGTTTCTCTCTGTATTTTTGCTTTTTATTCTTTTAAAGTCCCACTCCTCTTTGTTAAAAAGATATTTAAAACTCCAGTGCCCTATACAAGTATTAAATTTAATGATAAATTTATAATAACAAATTATTTTTAACATTAAGAGGCTCTTATCTTCTATGTGTCTCTTGCCTTTTTCTTCTTTGAAATCATCCTCTTTTTTTTTTTCTTTTTTTCCCTGAGTTTTGACTGTCTCATGATGCTGATGCTTTTCCATTTGAGAAATCTGTACAGGGTGAACACATTGACAGCTCATGACTGTTCATGCATAGAATAATGACCTAATATTTCAAAGCCTAGGCATTTCAAAAGCAAAGCATGTAGAATCGACGAGTAGGGTAATTAACTGTGCAGTTTCTTACAGTCCTAAGACTTAAGAAGATTGCCTTTTTAATATATGTAATATATGATGTATATGTATGTATATGTATTAATATATGTATATATTGCCTTTTTAATATATGTAAAATAGTGAACAACAGAGGTTAACTGCCACAGTTATTTTGTCAGTATCATGGAGAGTGTGTGGATCAAACACTCAATAGTAGCAAGCTGAGAGAGGACCTGATTAATGTATACAAATATCTCAAGAAAGGGAGTGAGGAGGAAGGGGCTGGCCTCTTCTCAGTGGTGGCCAGTGACAGAACTAGAGGAAACGGCCACAAATTGAGGCACCAAAAGTTCCACAGGAACTTGAGAAAGAACTTCTTAACAGTGAGGGTGACAGAGCACTGGAACAGGCTGCCCAGAGAGGTGGTGGAGTCTCCTTCTCTGGAGATCTTCAAAACCAGCTTGGACACCACCCTCTGCCACATGCTCTAGGAGACCCTGCGTGTGCAGGGGGGTTGGACTAGATGACATCTAGAGGTCCTTTCCAACCCTAGGCATTCTATGATTCTATGAAGCAAATAGCAATCCCAGTCCTTTGGGATTAGAAGCCATATTCCTCAAAATAACTCAGCAAGGAACCCGCCATTCTGCTCAAGTATATTCATAGGGTAAGAAATGTCTTCTTTTAGAAGAGATTAGAAATAGAATAGAAATATCTATTGCTCTTTAGGGAAAGAAAGATCTGAAAGTAAGAATATGCTGTACTTTCTTCTTCTAGAGAATACTTTCCCTGCCAGATTCCTGAGTCTGGCTCAGGAACAGTGAATCTTTTCAGTGTTCAGTGTTAAAATTTACTTCAGAAAATAACTTAAAATTTACTTCAGAAAATAACTTTTTTTTTCTTTCCTTTGTCATTAATGACTGTTCAGATCTCTGTCAGTTTCAGCAGTTTACCAGACATTCACTACTACTTGGGCAGTAGTGAATTCAAACACTTATTTACACCTACAGTTTTCCATGTAAGAATGGACTTATTTATAAGCTCAGCCTTGTGTTAAGGTGCCTATGACTGACACATTATCAATTAAAGATAATTTTCTCCATAATTTGATCCAGGTATCCAATGAATTTTACATGAAATTCTTCAAATGCATTCTTAATTTGCACATAAATCAGGAAACCAAGTACAATAAAGAAGAGCAAAGTATCTATAGTTGTTATGGTAGGCAATCAAGAAAGAAATTGTAAGCATTAGAGAAAGGATTCCTTTCTAGTTGATTCTTTTTCTCTTTAAAACAGCAGTCTCATTAATTTAAGAGTGAACATAGRTTCTGTTATATTTAGCACTGTTTTCATTCCCTTCCAATATATGCCAAAAGCACTTTGTAAGTTGCCCAAGAGCCTAGAATAACAGTAAGTGATAGTGCTGTATACTGCTGATTCATATGCAAACCTCTGTCCCATGAAACACCTGAATCTAAAGCACTTATTACTTAGGAAAGGAGAACTGGTTAAGTAGTGGGCTGAGAATTCACAGAACTAKCATTGCTGTCAAGATCCAAAGATAAATGGCTCAGAATATTTTCTCATTTATTTTAGACAAAAATGCTTCACATACTTCCCTCAAAACTGGTTCAAAACACCATTACATATGATGTGAAGCTATATACGAACCTAGTAACTGAAGTTAAAAGACTTGTAGTATCGTGTAAACCAAGCAGAACTGCAGTTCTAAGTTAAATCTAAGTCGCTCTAGAAATATGATCAGTATTAAGCAGGGCTGGGAACCATTCAGGATCACGGCTTTTGAAAAGTCAATAGTTATCCCACAGAGACACAAGATGGGGATAGATGACCTTGAGATAGGCAAGTAATCAACTTGTTCACTACTGCTGGCTTTTGGATTTTTTTATTACTTATATTTCTACTCTCATATTGTTCTACTGTTTGATTAATGTTACACACTTTTGCTCCCTGAAGCTTTCTRTTTTATTATTATGGTCTTGCCCAGAGCACCTCTAAGTCTTATTTGCAACTGCTATTGCCCTATTTGCAACTGCTGCTACATTTTCTCTGGTGTGCATAAATTGTGTGCATAATAGTGTAATCAAAGTTGAATTATGAAGTATTTTAGGTAAATTTGTTGCATTCTTTTACATAATCTCACTGAATTTCCACTATGTTGCTGTGATTCTTGCAGTATAAAATTAAAATAAACAAAGTTTAAATTGTCCAACTATTTGGGGCTGAATTAGACCCTCCATAAAGCCAGTGGACTTTTATTTATTTGTGTATTTTTCTTTAACATTTGTACTTCAGAAAATAAAACTAACAAACTAAATGAAAAATAATTAGATTTTGGAAAAAATTACCCATCTTCTCTGCTTTTTATATCCTGTATATTTTGGGTCTATGTGACTGTTAATCAGCATCAAGCCTAATCTGCTGCTTTTGGGAATCTGCACATCTCGAAGGAGACTATGTAAATTTTGATTAATTTCTTCAGGCAACTGAAGTAGCTTTTTCTAAAAGTATGTAATTTTGCCTGAAATTTATCCTACTGGAAGCCATGCAAATTTTATCACCAACTGTTACTGGAGTATACAAATGAGAGCTGTGCTGAAGTCATGGAAACCAACYCGGAGAATCTAGAATGGGGAGAACAAAGGAAGAAGTGTATTTTTCATTCAACTAATGGTTAGAGGGCTTTAAGTATTCCAGGCAGTACAGGCGGATGTTTCAAAAGCAAAATTCAAAAGCTAAAAGAACTAAAGCCCTTTCTTGCTTTACATTCACTATTRAAAAGGGAAGGTAGCCTGAGGCAGGAAAAAGAATATTGTGGTAGGTGTGTGTGGCTTAGGTCATGTTTAATATTTTTATTCTGTTTGTATTATTTTTATACCTTGATGGTTTGTATGTAGATTGGAAGGCCATTTGCTAGCTGCAATAAAAAGASAGACCAGAATTGCATTTTCTGAAGCAATAAACAATATGTTTGGACCATATAAGGCAAAACTGTGAAGCTAAACAGCCTAATCACTTAGAATAACTGCTAAGTCCGCCCTGCTTTGTTACTTACCTAAACAATGAAACAGCTTTTTTAAAGCCAGAGCTTAAATTCTCTAAGTGTTCAATGGTGTAAGCAAGGAACTGGAAAGATATCCTGCCAGCATAAACTGAGGAGGAGCCTTGGCTAACACCTAAAATCTAGGAGCAATTTTGGCAGCTTAGTTTATGTAACCCTATCCTGCCCTCTGGCTTTCTTTACCTGTTGCAGGTCATGAAGTACAGGAAAAATAATGCAGTGTCATATTGTGTTTTATTTTGTTTTTCCATATAGTGGCATAAAATAATGCTTGAGATGAAAATAATTTWAAAAATTAGAAGGTTTTAAATGTCTGCTTATATGCCTTTTATGATTTGAATTTCACCACTGAATGAATGCAATAAGAGAAATGGAGRCAAATTGCAAAAAAATGAATCACACAAACTGATAATCTCCGTAGGATGCTGTTTCTGTAGGACTTTTTGTTTATTTTGACACAGTCATGTAGAATCATAGAATCACAGAATGCTTAAGGTCGGAAGGGACCTCTAGAGGTCATCCAGTCCAACCTCCCTGCACACGCAGGGTCCCCTAGAGCATGTGGCACAGGGTGATGTCCAGGCGGGTTTKGAAGATCTCCAGAGAAGGAGACTCCACCACCTCTCTGGGCAGCCTGTTCCAGTGCTCTGTCACCCTCACTGTTAAGAARTTCTTYCTCAAGTTCCTGTGGAACTTTTGGTGCCTCAATTTGYRGCYRTTTCCTCTAGTTCTATCRCTGGCCAACACTGAGGAGAGGCCAGCCCCATYCTSCTTGCTCCCTCCCTCAAGGTACTTATACACATTGATCAGGATGTACAGGAYCACATTGATCATTGATATACAAGTATGCTTTTTTAGAGTATTGCTCCTTCCTCCCCCAAACTTAATAAGAATCCTTAAATAGATATGATCTCATTCTAAAATCTTGGATTTTCCTGTAATGTTAGAAATTCACTAGACATTTTATTAACAAGTAAAGGCACTTYCTCTGTACATTCCTTTCTTTCACTCTTTCACTTGCAGGAACACCTGCAACACTTGTTTTTTTTTCTTGCTTGCTTTTCAGCAAGTATTTTCAGCAAYATTTTTTTAACACTATACAAAATTTGGGGGATTGTGATAAGCRTAGCCAGATACAAGGTTGTTTATATTCATCTTTAGTGCTTGTACATTAGCCATAATTCTGAATTGGAACATGTGATTTACTGGAGTCAGTGCAAATAAGACCTATATATATTCAGAATTGAGAAAATCATGGCTTTAWAAAGCAAGTTGATTTCCTGTTCTGGCTTTTGCCACTTGCTTTTCTCACAGAGAAGACRGGACAAAGTTGAAGGTCACCAATCATTTTATACAAAGGCTGCAGGAACATGTTCTTGAAGAATGTTGCTTAAATCATAGTATATTGAAACACTGTTAAAATGATGGTGATTTAGTGTTACTAGGAAAGGCTGTAGGAAAGAYAAAACCATAAGGATTCCAGTTTTGATTGTCCCCCTACCACACACAAAAATACACCATAGGGTTTAAAAGAGGATTAAAAAAAAAGAAGAAAAATGTTCCAGCCTTGCTAACAGTGACTGCTGCTCTTGCAGAAGAGACAGGAGAAAGGAAGTAGCTAAAATCTAAGGGAAGGTCTTTGGGGACTGGAAGGAGCTCTAAGGGATGTCCCCTGGGTAGCAAARCTCATTACTGTGGTCCTTTAAGGACAATAACTTATTTCATAGATAACATAAAAGCATAACTCCCTCTTACAGCTCATCTGAGAGGCTATAGCCTCTGAGATTGAGYACTCTGTGGAGAAGTGCTTTAACTACATAAAGCTTTAATTAGCACTTGAGAGTATGCAGCCAATGAGAAAAAAATACTCTTCATAAACTTAATGTAAAAGAACAAAAATTTAAATATGTTAAAATATGTTAATATATATATGTAACATATCTGAACCTCCATGTTGTTAAGTTTTTTGTTTTGTTTTGTTTTTTTAGWCTTGGATGTTTTCCAAAATGTCCCCAGGTACTTTTCACAACGCTTGATTGTTCCTTAACTCATTAAGTCAAGCAGAACCAAAAAGATGCATTTAGCTAGAATTTAAATGGTGTTTGACTGACATGACTAAATATTTAATGGTGGATTCTCCTAAGCTAAGTGACACTGTAGGCAAAATCTTGTCTCCTCACCATTAGGAAATTAACCTTGGGTATTGTCATCTGAAAAATCTTCATCCAGGCATAACAAGTGTAAAAGCTCGTATCCAGTAATGAACCCTGACAAACTGAATAGGGCAGAGCACCTGTCTTGCAGAACAACTGAAAACTAAAAGTCTCATCTGTGTTTGAATATTCAGTGTTYTTGGTTTGCTGCCTAGAGCACAATTTGTTTAGTCAGAGATGATGTGTCTTTCTGCCCCAGCTTTTGGGAAAGTAAAACTGGCAATACATTAAAAAATGATAGATGTGTTACACAGGTTTGAGAGAATCCAAAATTTTGATGTGAAAATGGTCTAAATGCAGGCTGTGTTTTTCAGATAATTGTAGGCTTCTAATGTAATAACATTACATTAACATATAATGAAAAAAATCAGTTCATGTATGGATGCAGAAAATGAATTAGTAGAACTGTAACTACTCAGATTTTAAAGAACAATGTACGTATAGAATAGAAGCACTTGTTATGAGATTATATAATATCAGTAATATATAACAACCAAGCTTAGGAAAAGCATATGAATTTATGTTTTTATTTGGAGACYCAGAAGAATTCCAGAGTCCTATCAAAAGTTAATACAGAGTTTATAGTTGATATATTAAGAGTATAACYATAATATTTGGTTATTTTATAGAAATTTTAAAAATTATTATTTTTATATTGTCTCTSTATGCATGTTCATTGAAACTATGATTATAGAGTTTGAAAACTCTTAGTTAAGAAAAGATTAGTTTTCAACTTACTTGTTTAAATATTTCATGTATGGATGAAGTTRAGCTCAAATATTAAACTCAGCCTGACCACCATTCTACTTTGCTCAAGTGCCAAAGTCTGAGTTAAAAACTATGGAGTTGTGCACTGAAAAAAATGTAATTATCAGACCATAATTCTTTGTAAAGTTAATATTACAGAAGTCTTATTTTAGATAGCATAATAGTTGTTCTATGACTTCTAACACATATATAAATATATATGCAATTTTTACTTCTAATTTCTACTCACTTTTACAGTTTCGGGATRGAAAGATTAATAACAAATTATTTTATAATAACTATCCTTGTATTGTCATGGTTTACAGGACAAGCTAATGAAGCAGTAAGTTCAACCCCTTGCTTTCTTGGGTAACTGGAAGATAATCCCTTTACGCCCATGCCTAAGATCAGTATGAGTTAGCTTCTGGCCTCCACCGTGCCTCTTAGAAATCCATTCACGAAGCTGCATGTGTTCATGTGCTAATACTATCTAATACTTTTCCCTTCTTTTTTGTTTTGKTTTTGTTTTACTAAGCTAATTAGGTTAAGTGGCTTTTGTTAAAATAGGGGCTTTTTCTTCWATGCATGCTGGAATTGTGCACACTCTTCTGAGAGGATGACACAAAATCTGCACAGTGGCACTAACACTGTTGTTAAAGAGATGTTGCCAAAACATCCCAGGATTGCAGGGTATGTTACAGTTAAGTTATTCATGGTCATTTCCTTTAGCTGATAAATTCACGATTTTCCCAGTTCTGGAAGGCTTTCATAGCCAATGTAAAACATTCTTCCTGTTAGTTGTTAAAGCTGAGAAGCTGAAACAAACATGAGGTTTGAGAAGCTAAGGACTGGTTAACCCCAACATTTGTATCTGTAAATTGGACTCAYCTTTCACCTTGAAAGTAAGCAAAGGAAATAATTCTGGTCTGATATGATGCCTATAATATTACAAAGTGCCTCTGTCTTGACACAAAGACGCCCTGTGGGGTGTGCCTGTGTTAGGAGATGTTTCCAAGGAAGGGTTCTCCATGGCAGGCTTGGCGGCCCAGGARAGCACTTGTGCAGTCTGTGCTGCCAGCCATTGCTTGCAGCACCATGTTTCCTACCTAGATTCCTCATGGTCAGAGTGCTCATCCAGATCTGGAATGAGTGCTTCAGGCCTCCTTTTGTCCCACTTTGTGGCACTTTGGTCTGCAGCTCTCTCTTGCCCAAGCTGTGCTCTAAACATGCCATGTACAAATCACCTACGCCAAGAGGGAACTTATTGAGAGGTTCTACTCATGGCAGCCTTGAACTTATCTAGAGTTTAAATGCCACTTCAGTTTCCCTTTATTGAGTTATGTATGTTCTGTATATTTTGCCTCTTAAAATGTTTATATTTTCTGTTCAGGTCAGACTGATGAATCACTGCTTTTTTATACTTCACTTTTATTCAACCATGCTATACTATCTCTGGTTCGACTGATTTACTAAAATAAATAAATAGCTTTCTAATTTCTACTTTCCTTTTTTTTTTTTTTTGTTTCCTTACAGTACTTCCAACTTCATCTCTTTGAAACTCAAAGGTGATCATCACTTCTCTTAGCTATGCTGCTTTTTCTTTGTAKTCTGCATTATGCTTGGATGCAATCCTGTGCCAGATGTTCTAGGTGACCCTGAGAGTGCAGGGCACTTGGACTTGATGATCTCTAGAGGTGCCTTCCAACCTGAAGCATTCTGTGATTCTATGATTCTGTGCTCTGTTTTCCATCACCCAGATAAATCTGTAGCTTTAGGCACCTATCTTTTCTATTCTACCTCTTCATATTTAATGCCAATTCTTCTGTTTAGACATTTTCCTGAGTTTGCCTTGTACTGAAATGAGTGATTTAAAGAGTAGTTAGTGCAGCGTTGCTTCACCTGCGTTCTCTGAATCTTTACTTCAAAGACTTCTGTTTTATTAAGCAATCTCAGTTCTTCAATTTGCCTAGACAAATTGTGCTAATATTTTGAAAAAAAAAATAATGTGCAAGCTTAAAATAAAAATCAAACCCTGAAAACTGAAAAAGAATAAATATTTTTACAAAAACAGATCATTATTGAACATGATGCTGGACAAACTTTCTAGTTACCACTCGAGTGTCTTGTATTTTTATTCCATCATTTTGTATGATGAAGCCTATYTCTACACAGTTCTATTTCCATTTATTTCAGTGGAATTACTCTGTGAATGAGTCTGAGATGTCAATGTACTGCAGTGATTGTAATCACAGATACACAGACATAATAATCTATGTAAAGATTCCCTTTTTCTTTTAGATGATGGCAGAAGAGTAGAGATAGTGATATGTACTAGTAGGTGTTGAAAGTAACTGAGTTTTGATATGCTTTTCACCTTAGGTGTTTAGTGGTAATGGTTACTAGTTTGAAAGTYGTGAGATTTTCTGGTATATCAAAATAAGCAAGTTGCTTGGGGAAGGTTGAAGGAGACTACCTTTCCTGGTGATTTTTTTTATTATGTTTTATTATGTTTCTTTTATTATAGAGAAACTTTTCTTACCACCATAAGGAAGCTGTATTCACTATAAAATCACTCTAATGGTTATTCATAAATTTCACAGAAAGAACACAAATTCTSATACCAAAGTAGTAGCTATGGCTTTGAATATGTTATTCCTTCTTTGTGCTTGTATTATATTACATATTTTTTGCATAACTTATAAGACTATTTTCCTAATATAAGACATTTAGAATCTTTCCTTTGTTAGACACCTTTCTTATCTTTTTTTTCCAAACTTGCATCTCAGTCCTCATAATTATGTACAGTTCTGTTTTGAGATACAAATCTAGAACAGACAGATGTGTATCAACTATATTTATTGAGTTTTGAGGAAACTGATTTGAGAAAAACTTTTAGGTTTGTAATAAATGACAAAATCTATTACCACTCAGAGATGTCTCACAGAGCTCTGGTAATTTAGGGAGAGGTGGAATTTGCCTGAGTATTTATACACRGAACTGAGTCATCTTGTAAATGTGTATTGCTATGATGATCCTCAACCAAGCAACTTCTAGACTCAATTCTGTGAAAGGAACTGGAGCATGTGCCTTAAGTTTGAATTGTATTACATCTTTCCAGGCTAGGGAAACACGTTGCTACTAGYTTTGGTCCCACAACACTTTTAAATGATAATTTAGTTCAGTAAGGAATATAATGGCAGAGTCAACATTGACAATGAATTTTACCTACAGTTTTGTTCAGGAAACAAAACTTTTTATAAGCACTTGGGCATGTGTGTACCTAACCTTCTATTATAAGATAAGATACTTTGAGTAATGGAAAGCCCAAATGTGAAAGATTGCGAAATATTTTTGAGTTACAAAAAAACATGATTTAGAGATTCCCAAATGTTACTAAAGAGAGTATGACAAGTCTCTTTGGCCTTATTAGTTTTGTGGCAGCTTGAGGTTGGTCCACATTGAGTTTGTCCAGGTGCCTCAGGTGTCACTGCCTTCACAAAAGCAGATGCATTGGAGTTTGCAGTGTAAATGTGGCTGAATAGTTTGACATAGTTCGGTCTGTTCTGCAGAAGTACCRTAGTACTGCCCCCAGTACACTCCTTGTTAACCTAGTATGTACATTCGTCATAGTTAACTGCAGATGCATTTGTATTTGGATCCATCCCCAGATGACAATGAGATCATCCCCAGATCTCATCCCCAGATGAGATCTATCTCTGGAGATCCACACTGTTTAGCAGAATCAATGCTAAACCAGAAAAAAAAAAAAAAAAACCCAGTCGAGGGCTCTGTGAGTGGACTTGTGTACTGTGCTTTCCAGCTCTCCCTATTGTGACTGCTGAGACTGGGCTGCCTGATATTTGCCAGACTTACTAAGTAGTGCCAACTGCTTCTAAGCCTGGCACCAGCTTTGTATAGTGACATATACCTTGAGAATGCCATGCTAATAAATCATGTTGGGTATGTTCTGGCCCATGTCAGACCAGTTGTATTCTCTCGGCAGCAGTGATTCAGTTTATCTGCAATTCAGACATGTGTCACCCATGGAAAAGTGAGATTGGTGCATTTYGAAAAACCTATTAGTAACACTGAAAAATTCTTCTTTTGGATTTCTTAAGCTTTCTGCCTTGACTGCTGCCAAGAGATTGACTCTAGTCTTTTTTAAGTTATATAAGTTTTTAAATCTACTCTTGAGAGTAGCTAGTGGTACTCTTAACAATGGCTAAAAATATCTTTTTACAACGACAGCAGAAATGAAATGATGTCCTACAACTGTATATATTTTTCTACAGTGGAATGAGTGAAAAAGGTACGTTAGATTGCACATTTCCTCTGCATTATTTTCTGAGAGCTGACAAAAATCAAGCTAATCTGGTCCTGAACAAATTAATTACCTTTATTCTTCATTATTTATTTTAAAGTAGTCCATATACACCTAGCTTRAGTACTAGGTTCACACAAATGTTTAAAAGCCATCCCAATTTCTTCATTATTCTGAAACCTTTTCAATGAACTATCTGTAACTAAATACCTATATATTTGGAAAAAACAGTATAGAAGTTAAAGAAGTGTCTGGCTGCTGTAGCTCTAGTATTCTGACCAGGATAGAAAAACAAAAAAACCCACATATGTAAGACCTAATCATTTATTTTCTGAAATATTTCATTAGAAAAAATTAGTTCATTGAATTGATCTGCTACTTTATTGAGGAATTAAAAGGGCTCTTGTCTGCTCTAAAATATACTCTGGTGAACCCTAATTAGATTGCCCTAACTACACACAGTCACAGTCTATGGTAACAACATCTGAGTGAATTAACGAGAATTATTGACACATTTTCTTTAGAAAGGGAAAGAAGGAAGTGGGACGACTCACTTTTAAAAGTATACTGTTACTATTCAGTTACAGATAACTATATTAATGACAATATTATTCAGACTTTTTTTTGTAGTCATGCATGGAAGGTCTCCAGACACAAATGGTACAATAAACCTCCTTAAACTTTAAAATAAAAGAAATCTAAGAAAGCCTGTGTCATCTTAACCATGTATCTCACGGCCAACTCCTCTCATTTCTTGTCATTTCATAGTCATAATGAATGGTTAATGCAGTGATGGTATACCTGAGGCATCTATGTGTCTCCGTTTCATTTATAAATCTTCCACAACTATATGAWCATCACCACAATGAATTAGATCTTTGTATGAAAAGAGAGAGTCTTCATCACGGACTCCACGAAAACAGAACTTTGCACAATTAAAAAACAGGCAAAGAGAGTTCAGCTATTCGACATGACAAATCAAATGACTGCCAAAATTGTATTAGTCTCTGTTTTATTTTGAATTCATTGAAAAGATACTCTCACATGCCAAAASGCTGTTTTAGGGCAATCTCACTGGAAAATGGCCTTGATTATTGCACTGGAGAGGAAGAGGAGAGAGGAAAAGTGGAGAGAGTGATCAAATAGTGCTATATTGGGGAGTTTCCTTCCTGTGCTTTCACTGAAGAGTTGTATCGCTCTCTGTATGGAACCTCTATAGTTTGTTATCTCTAAATCCCTACAAACTTGGGGTAGCACCCCAAGTATTGTATATCAAAAGCCCCGACGTGGCTCCAGAACATCCTGCCTCCTAGATTGTGTGAAGGAGTTTTTCTGCTGTGGGGCAGGATACAGAACAACACAGTACAATGCAAATGAGACTACTGCATAACACATATTTCTTTCAAAAATATAAAAATTCTGAAACTGTGAACAAATTTGAATTTCTCAGAATTTTAATATAGCCCTCAAACTCCTGATCATTAACAGTGACCTGCAGTTCTCTGATAAAGTGATACCTTTATCTTAGTAATAGTAATAGTAATAGTAATAGTAATATCTCTCAGTTTTCATTTTAACATATAGTGTAGATCTCTCATTTGCAAAGAAAAATTGAAATGCACATACTAACTAATAGTACACATGCTATTATTTTGTTTATTTTGTTTTTTTWAWYTTTTKTKKTKKTTTTTTTTWWAAATGTGATAGGCCACTAGSAATGTTACTCATCTTGTTTTCCTATTTAGCAAAATGTATATATCCAGTACTTTCCTCCAGCTGGTTAAGGTCTGAACACTATTTTATAATGTCACCCATAAAATCTCAGTCTGGCTCTGTGCAAGCTGTTTCTCAGTTAATTCTGATGCAGTCTAATTTTAATGCAGACTGATTTTGGTACAGTCTGTGCCAGGGAAGGAAGGAAGGAAGGAAGGAAGGAAGGAAGGAAGGAAGGAAGGAAGGAAGGAAGGAAGGAAGGAAGGAAGGAAGGAAGGAAGGAAGGAANAGGAAGGAAGGAAGGAAGGAAGGAAGGAAGGAAGGAAGGAAGGAAGGAAGGAAGGAAGGAAGGAAGGAAGGAAGGAAGGAAGGAAGGAAGGAAGGTTGGTTGGTTTGAACCAGTGGTCCATGTCTTATCTCTACCTATCTAATAATTTACTAGTGAAAAGTTAAGTGGCTTCAGAAATGGCTTTTTAGAAAGCTACATATATTGTAAACAAGGAATTATAAATTTTTAATTTTTCTTTCTACCATGACCGAAGAAGGGCGGTATTGACTCTGTATGTCATGTTATGTAATTCTGTGAGCAGAATCTTATGAAATGCRTATCTGAAGCTCTGATTTAGGCAGGATAAATATTTTTATTTCCTGTAGCTATATGCAGTTATAGATATACAGTTTAAAGGGAGTATAAGAGACACTTAATTCCCTCTGGGATTTGTAAAAGAAAGACAGGTTACTGAATTTATGTGCAGCATATTTCTTACACACTGTAGGGTTTTGGTCCCTTGGCTGAAAAAGGAGGAGGAAATTAATTGTCTAATGCAGAATTTCTTTTTCTCTAGTGATCGTATTGTGGTCTCCAAAAGAATGTTTACTTTTTCCTTCATTCCTATTCCTATTCATTCATCCTATTCCATTAGACCTAACAAATTTTGTAACTGTATGTTATGACTAGTCAAAGCCAAACCAGTGAGCGATGGTGAGCTGTGATTTCTCCTTGGTTAAATTAAATATGTTTGMATTCTGTGGACACAAAGACCACATACAAAAAGACCAATACTGTCACTTATTCTGCAGTGAAGTATAAGTGGAACAGGGAAATATATTGCAAGGCTGAAATTTCCATACTATTTTGACAACTGCCAATATCAGCAATCCTGCTTTAGCCTAATTTTAGGATGTAGAAGAATGTAAATAAATTATTCCTGAATGTGTTCTGTGGGGTTGTTTTCAGTATTTCAATATTAGACACTCTCCAGAATGTCTGCTTATTTCAAATTAATTAGTTTAAGAGATTTGTCTGTAAATTGCTTTAGTTTAATTTAGTAACAAATTAAAGGACAGAAGAAATTAGTGATAGAAAATAGCTGTATTTTCTACATAACACTGCCTATCATAACCTGTCAAGTACAATATTGTTATTTATGTGCTTCAGCATCAGAGTTGTGCTGTGACACTGTGAGTGTCTGGTAAAGTATATACCAAGAGATAAACTGTGATCCTACGTTTTGTTTTGTTTTGTTTTCTAACTGAATGACTCAACCTCCTGTGTCAGGACTGCTATACAAATAAATTACCACCATGAAATGGTGAAACAGTACCGAAAGTGGCCTGACTGTGAGGTTGCTGCCTTAGCTTCTGAGGTCTTTTGGTCTGACCATGTTAAACAGGTATTACAGTGCAATGCTGGAGACAGTTGGGCAGCCCTTTTGCAGAGTATGAGAGCAATGACATGACCATGTGGCCTAACTGAGAGAACGATGTGATAACCTCAGCCATCAGTTGTTCCTGGCTGCCAGAGGCACGGATATCACATTCATTCACTCACTAGTCCTGACCAGGATTTAGAGCATCCACTTTTGTCATTTTTTGTGCCTTTGCACAGAGAACGTGACTATTACRTGCCATTTGCATCAGCATTGTTTGTTTCTCCATGTTGATATATTGACCCTCACAGCACTCTTCCTAAAATGTTCTTGTGGCCTCCTAACTGATTTCATTCAGATATTGCTAAGCTTGCATTGAGACCATGATCACCACAACTTTCTTTTTATTCATTGTGATTTAAATAGTGTGTGGCTTCTGGAAAGAAAGAGCCTTCCTTCCTTCCTTCCTTCCTTCCTTCCTTCCTTCCTTCCT